>PVIA01006741.1:0-93067 GCA_004024845.1 Tonatia bakeri
CCCGACTTCTGTTCAATTAATTTCTCTCTGTTCTGGTTGTTAATTGTTTCTCAATCTTTGTTGTCTTCAGTCTTGGTTGCGCGAGGAAGCACGATGCGACTGCCTATGCCTCCATCTTGGCCGGAACTCCCAGCCTCAGTCCAGATTATTTTCTAATGAGCTTGAGAATTAGATACGGGCAGCTCATGGGTTCGGGGATCGTTCTGTCCCATACAGTCATTGTCTTACTTACCAGAAAATGTCTACCGACTACCTACTAACTATTATGTGTCGCGCAGTGAGGGCTGAATCCTCTCCCTTTGACTTGCTCTATGGTTTTAGAAGCTTGCCTGAACCTTGCTGTGTTTTTGCTATACAGTAGCCCCTGATACATGGTTTCAGTTACTATAGTGGACCTTGGTCCAAAAATATTAAATGGAAAATTACAGAAATAAAGAATTTGTAAGTTTTCAATTATATGCCATTCTGAATAATGTGATGAAGTCTTGCACTATACGCTTCCATCCTGCCAAGGATATGAATTACACCTTTGTCCATCATCTCTATGGTATATATACTGCCTGCTTGTTCGTTACTTAGTAACCATCTTGATTATCAGATTGAATGTCTCAGTAGCACATTGCTTGTGTTCAGGTCACCCTTATAGTAGCCTAATGCCAAGTCACGATGTCCACATCACTCACCTCCCCTCAATCTCATCGTGTACACATTGTATCATCTCATATCATCACAAGAAGGATGAGTGTAGTAAAGTGAGATATTTTGAGAGCGAGACTACATAACAATTTTTATAGTATATCATTATAATTGTTCTATTTTATTATTATTATTGTTAATCTCTTACTGTGCCTAGTTTACAAATTAAACTTTATCATAAGTATATATGTACAGAAAAAAACATATTATATACAGGGTTTGGTAGTATGGTTTCAGGCATTCCACTGGGTGGTTTTGGAACCTGTTCTTGGTGGATAAGGGGTATAACTGTATGTGTTTTACCCAGACCTTTCAAATCCTCCCTTTGATCATAGGCTTCTCGTCACTTGCATTGATTGTACTTTATCTTCTCTATCCTGTGTCTGCTTCCCCCAAACCTAGCACAGGATCCATAACCAGGAGTTGCAGCAGAACATTCTCTACCTGCTTGCCCTTACCCCTTCTTCCTCCGCTGCTTTGGCCTTGGCAGCTCCCAGCCCCCTCTTCCATAGAGTCCTTGGCTTTTTCTGACAAGCTAATGGACACTGCTGGTGCTGGTGCTCCCAACACCATGCTGCATACACAGCACTGCATTCTGGGCTCGCCAGTCTCAGTAATTGGGGTTTTAGATTCCTCTCATTCACTACACCTACCTTCTTAGCACTTGCTTGCTACACTTGAACCTCTGTTGTACCTTCGTTTCATCTCAGCAGGTGGTTTAATTCCTCTTCTACTGTGAATATGGTGGTCATGTGACTTGTTAAAGATCACCTCCCATGTTTGCAAGAGGGAAGAAATCCTCAATTTATTGAACAGCAGCCATATTCTACACAGTGTTAATGATTGCCCATACTTATCCTCCGCTTCCTCCCATTGCTCATGACCCCATTCATTCATCCATCTATCCATCCATCCATTCATCTATCCATTCATCCATTCATTTACTCATTCAGCAGCAGATTCTTGCCAAATGCTGCTAAGTGCCCAGTAACATTAGGCTTTAGTCAAGCAATGATAGGATACTCCTGCCCTAGTGGGAGGGACAAGTTTAGTCATTATCATATGGAAATGTACCTGACCTTTGGCCAGTGTAAAAATAAAGTACATCTGGAGTACCTACGATAAACTCTCTCTAAAGTAACATTTGAGCTAGGGACCAAAGCATTTGTACAAGTTTGTTTATTAATTTATTTATTTGTTTTTCATATTTAATTTTTTAAATCCTCACCTGAGAACATTTTTATTTATTTTAGAGAGAGAGGAGGCAGGGCTGGGGTAGGGGAGAGAGAGAGAGAAAGGAATATTGATTGGTTGCTTCCTATCTGCTCCCTGACCTGGGATCCAACCCAAAACCTAGGTATGTGCCTTGATTGGGGATCTATCCCACAACCTTTTGGTGTATGGGACGACACTCCAGTGAACTGAGCCATGTGGCCAGGGCTGTAGGAGTTTATTGATTAAAGTAGTAAAAAGGGACATCTAAGAGGGAGAAAACAGCAAACATAGAAATATGGAAGAGCAAAGTACGTTTGAGTCACAGCAGCCAGGAGTGCTGAATTAATGAAGGCAGACAGCAGGAGAGAAGGCTGGGAAGTTGCCCAAAGGGCCTGCTATTCCAAGCAAAGGATTTAAGAGTATCCTTTGAAAACAGGAGGGCTTTGGAGGTTGTAAGCAAGGGAGTGAATTGATCATGAGGACTTTTGTTTTGAATGATGTTTATGATGGTCGCAGAAGGCACCCTAAGTACTGCAGGATAAAAATGATGAGGGATGGATGGCCTGGGGATGAGAAAAAGAAAGGATATAAATCTGAAAGACATATAAGACTAAGAATTCCCAGGTCTTGGTAATCAACTTAGTGTCAAAGGAGATGACAGTGACCTTTTCCGGATGAGAGAAAGTAGCAGGTTTGAAGGAAAAGTGTTCAGTTTTGGACATCTTGAGTTTTAGGGAATCTAAAGGACTTTTAATGGTGGGAATGAACAATAAAGAGAAGTAATTGTTGGGGATCCAATCTAACAAACCCCAGAATAGGTAGGGTTGAAGCATATACAAGTATAGAGGTCACAGGGGAATCTTAAGAAATACCAACATTGAATGGGCAAGTAGAAATAGTAAAAGTGTTTCAGAAAAGCCAAAATAGGCGAAGGGTTATAGGGTCAGGCGGCGGAATGGGGTGGGGAGGCGTGGCCCAGGGGAGCTTGGGGAGAAATTTAAAAGGGGGGCCCTCAGTGTACAACATGACAGGCAACCTCTGGTCTGTTGGGTTTCACGGTGTTTCTGTGTGTCCTGGCACCACCTGCACCTGCTTCTCTCAGCCTGTCTGCTGTGCACGCTGTCTCCAGGCTTCTCCCACAGTCTTCCTGCCTCTAATTTGGAGAAGCATTTGATTTTAATTGGTTTCCAAGTTTAAGAACTACTATTCTATCCTGAAGAATTTGAATCCACAGTACAGACAGTTGCAAGTAGGTGATAAAAACATGGACAGCACTCTTTCTGAGACGTTAATTGAATAGGGGAAAGAGGTTGAAGGCTGGGTGCTAGAGGAGCAGAAGAGCAACCTGGAAATGACTGTGTAGGGTCAGAGTACATTGATGTATTTGAACGCTAAAGTGAAGGAGCCAGTAGAGAGATTGAGTAGTGGGTTTAAGAGAGGAGGCAGAAGGTGAACAAGCCCCTACTCTCAGAAGAGAAGGAGTAAAGAGCAGAAGGATGAAGATATTTGATGTTAGATGGGGGAATTCGCTTTTACCTTCCCCATCATTTTGTCTACTCAAATTTTCTAAGCCACTTGAAACCACCAACCACCCCTTCCTTATTGAAACACCCTTCTAACTTTGCCTCTCTCTAAGGCTGGCTCTGTTCCTGACTGTAGTGTAGCAGACAGAGATTGGATGACTTTGATGTTCAAATGTTAGTCCACCAGCTGTGTGTATGCATGTTAATACTCCCTGGTCTTCAGTGTTTTCTTCTTTAAAAAAATTGAGGGTTAATATATACTCCACATGGAAATTACAAAGACTAGAACTTAGTAAATGTTACTGTCCCTGTTTCCTAAATGTAGGAATTCACTATGGTTTGTTCTGAGGACATTTCCCCTCCCCTCTCAATCTTACCCACTCCCTCTGAATTGTTTGACTACCCTCTAGTTCTTGCTTTCACTTCTTCTCTCCTGAGAAATACCTCTTTCCTTCACTTGGCTGTTTTCACAAAAGCATCATTCTCCTGATCGATCACCTGGGCTGGAAATCTGAGAAACCTCATTGATGCTGTCTAGGCTCTTATAATCAGCTCTCAGGTCATTGGTTGTAGCTGCATGATATCTCTCTCACACATTCATTCATTCATCTAGGTGATAGTGAGTTATTTATCAAACTGCAAGGTACCTGTTAGGTATAAATCATGATGCCTGGCTTACCATTAAGGGCTCAGAAAATCAGAATACAGTATAATGATTGCTCTGAAGGAGTTTAGTGTAAAACTTGCAGAGAACTTATGGGAGGATGTCTGTCCCGGACTTGGTGGTGGGATGGTCTATAAAAGCTTCTTAGCTTGACCTGAATTTTGAAGTTCAGTAGGAATTAGCTCCTTAAAGATGCATGGCAGAGGCCCTGAAGTAGAAGGAACATGCGTGTAGAGGCACAGAGACATTGGAGTCAGTTTCTGAGTGTGCTCATAGTGTGGGTAGGGTGAGGGGAGAGGATACTGTTCCAGCCGGAGAGTAAAGGGCTGTGTGCCAGCCCAGCGTTGTGCAACAGAAATAAAACGAAATCCACATGAGGAATTTAACTTCTCTATTAGCTACATTTTAAAAAGTGAAAAGAATCTGCTGTGAATTATATTTCATTTAATACAGTTTACCCAAAATATCATCATTTCAGTATGGATTCAATATTAACAATTTATGGGACACCCTTTATATTATTTTCTTTCATACTAATTCTGATAAATCATCTTGATTTAGATATTAAAATTTTATTATGAATGTGTGATCTTTAAATTTCATAAAATTTACTGTTGAAAAAGTAGATTAGTGGGTTCACATACACAAGTTGTTTAACACGTACTTATAAGGTCTTCAGTAACTTCTCCGAATATCACTTTTAAATTTAAACTAGTTTGCATTAAATTACACATATTAAAAATTCAGTTCTGCAGTCATAGCTAACCACATTTTAAATGCTAGGTAGCCTCCCGTGGCCAGTGACTTTGTTGGACAGCGCAGGCCTTGAAGTTTGGGACTTCACACTAGAGGCTATAGGGGGCCATGGAAGGAGTAACCATTGAAGCTAGGGAGTAGGCCACCTGTGCTCCAAAGCAAGGGTATGGAGAAACAGTTTTTATTAAATAAGGAATGAGAATGGGTAATACTGGAAAACAAAGCGAAGGAGGACTACCCAATAATTCCTGATCTAGAAGTGGCCCCTTCCCTGAAAACCCCTGGTTTCGGAGTTCGGGTGGAGGAAGAAGTAGGTGGTCTCAGCTTGTGTGAGACAAAGTCGAGGTTCATTTAGGATGTCAAAGTAGAAATGTCCAGAAGGTTACAGAGACCTGAAATTCTGGAAAGATATTTTGGTTGAATCTGACAATGATTCAGGAGCCACTGGGTACAGGCAGGCGTGAAGCAGAGGTGTGGGGAGGATCGAGAGGTCCTGGGCTGGTGCTCAGAGTAGGGTCTGCTAACCACCAAATCGAGGTGGTGCTGTGTGGAAAATGAAGTACTGTTGGAACCCAGCCATGCCTGTTTGTTCCTGTGTTGTTTAAGTTTGTTTGGTACTGCAGTAGAGCTGCCACTCGGAGGAGGTGGGACAGAGACCCCAGGTCCTACAGAGTCAAAAATATTCACAGTCTGGCCCTTTTTAGAAAAACTTTGGAGCCCTGAGGGCAGAATGTTAGGCAAGATGACACACTTAAGAATGAACAGAAGTTAGGCTCATTCAGAAGAAAGAGGAGTCACCAGCTATGTAGACAGAATGATGAAGAGCATGAAAACCTGGAAAAAATGGGAAGATTTTTTAAAGAGAGACAATGTGAATGACAGTGTCATGTGTTCTCAAGAGGTCAAATAAGATTAGGATTGAAAAAATGTCAATTGGATTTAGCAAGTCCAGGTACATTAACAATTGTGATAGGAATACTTGCAGAGGAAAGGTGAGGCAGGAGCAAGCTGAGGACCTGGTGGGAGGGAAGAAAGGAGACAGTGGAGGAGTGAAGTAGCTCTCGCAATCAGCTGGCAGGAGGAGGAAGGGCTATGGGTGAAGAAGATAGTTTTCACATGGCATGCCTAGCTGACCCAGGTGAGGGAGCCCTGAGGGAACAGGTGCTTAGGAGGCAGGGAAGGGGAGAGGGAGGCCAGCTCTGTCTCCATCCTCCCTCTCCACTGCCTCTGTCAGTGCTGTACTAAAGTGCCCTCATTTGTCCCCAGTCTCCTTGCTTTAGTCTGACATGGACATTTCCATCAGACTTCTTTTCCTAAAAAATTCCTTGTATCCAAGACCGTCCCTGTTCCCTGCTCAGGTAAATTGTCCAGTGCATCTTCATTCTCAGTTTTGACATGTCCATTTTCCAGCACTTGTCCTTGTTTTGCCACCAGCACGTCCTTCCTCACCTGTCCCAGCCCACCTCACCCTCCACATGGCGAATTTCTTGAAATATGGCACTGCATTACTACAACACTGCATTTGCATGTTAGTGCCCCAGCTAAGTCTTACCTAACAGACCCACCAGACATTCTCAATTCAGTAGTATTTGTGAAGTAGAAATGCAAGCAAAAAATCACAGGTCATTAAAATTTTAAGGCACATTATAAATTTATTATTGAACAAGAAATAGGATTCATTGCTTTGATCTCATAACAGTACGAATTTGCATAGAACAGTTTTCTTAACCATGACACTTGGCATGAGGGACTGGATGATTTTTGTTGTAGGGCCTGTATTGTAGGAGTGTTAGTAGCATCCCTGGCTTCCCACTAGCACCCCTTCACCCCAGTTGTAACAACCAAAAATGTCTCCAGACACTGCCAAATGTGCCTGGGGGCTTCCTTTTCTCTCATGCTTTGCATTCTTAATAGTTAGATCCAAGGGAAATTATCCTAAATATGCATCTTATTCCAGGCAGTAATAAATGGCAACTGCCCACTTTTGACTACTAACCAAGCTGCTAGGGACTCTGTCTCATTCCATCTAACAGTACTTCAATTTATAAAAAACAAAGTGTGTGTTCCACTGTGTTACCCCATGGTTGTATCACTCAGCTAGTGCATGTGAAGACTGAGGTCTTAATACAAACTGTGTTTCACGTAACCCTCCTGTTTCAGCTTCTCTGCCTGTTCCAAATCAACTACTCTATTTTGTATTTTTTTGATCAAGGACATTCTGATACAAATGAGGTCAGAAGTCTCCCATCACAAGTATCCACCTGTTGGAAGGAAGCCCATTTTTTTGGAAAAGAGCCAAAAACTTGTATAACCATGGAAAGCTTTTATGTCATATTTATTTATTTTTTATTTAAAATACACAAATTCATGGACAATGAGCACAGAGAAATCATTGTACAGATTGGAGGGCTGTTTTAAAGGAACAATGAACACACCAGTTGTAATGTTAAGAAAGCTTCACATTTACTGTGGTAGACTAAGCCACTCTCCTCCTGGGGTAGGTATCCTCAGTGTTGGGGACTTGGCCACAAGCTCTCTGATTCCTGTTCAGTCCAGTTTTCCTCCCTGCAAGCACCTGCCATGTAGACATGTGGTAAGAGCACTAATAATTAACCACTATGTCCACAATAGGAGGTACAGGTTGCTAATCCTATCTGCAATTATTAGCATGTACTTTCTTGACTTCAATAAACTGAATATATAAAGGAGAAATGCCACTGAAAGCCAATTAAAGATTTTCTTTAAGTATCGAGGCTTTAAAATGATGATCAAAAGCTGCTTAGAACAGTGCTGTTGTGTACTGTTACCCTGCTCTGCAACTACAACTTTTAACTACAACTTGGTAAACAGGAGCTAATTCTTCACAATCACTCAGAAAGTTAATGTTGTTCTCTAAGCTGTTGTTAGAAGAAATGTTGACTTTATTGATGTTATAGTATTCTTCCTATATCCAGAAGGAAGCAGAAAAACATTTTTTAAAAGTAATTTAACAGAGAACACAGTTCTTATCTTATGATGAGGAGAGAATATTTTGCACTTGGGAATTTTTTAGTAGCTTCCCAAAGATCTGGGTTTATGGGCTACTAATAATTTCTGTGATTTATTGAGCACCTACTACATACAAGGCACTTTGCATATATTAGTTTTGTGTGTTCTCAGAGCACTGTGAATTTTTCATAGTAGCACTTATCACAGGTATAATCTCCACTTATATATATGACTAATTGGTTAATATGTGTCTTCTCAATTTAACAGCCACCTCCATGGAGATGGATCTGTATCAATTTTTGTTCCCCATTGTTGCCCCAAATTTAATACATAATCTGAAACATATTAGGTACATATTAGAGGGATGAATGAACTCATATGCAGAGTAATATAATTTTAAACATAAGGAAATGGAAAGAGTGGTTGGGTGGCTTATTGAAAACTTGTAAATTGGCAGAGTGGGAATCCAATTGAAGTAAGTCTGGGATAATGGCTGCTCCCTTTCCACCACACTGCCTTCTCAGACTGTAAATAGATTACCTGGGGGATCTTATTAAAATGTAGGTTCTTATTCAGGAGATCTGAGATGGGCCTCAGAATTTGCATTTTAAAGTTTCCAGAAGCTTCCCGTGCCACTCTTCACAAAACCATGCCTTGTGCAGCTGACACCTGCACCACGAGTGCGGTACAAAAAGCGCTAACTGCCTTGTCTGTTGGCAGTACGCATGGTTCTGTTTGAAAAGCCCCTGCCCTGAGACAGAGCCTTTGCGCCTGTACTGTCTCCTAAGGCAAGTGCAAGGAGGGTCTGCTCTTGGATCAATACCTGGCCCTTCCATCAGTTGGTTATCCAGGGGCTGTGATCTGTTAACTCACGTGTTAATAATGCTAATGGACCCTGTTGCCTCCATTATGTCTCATGCTGGTCCAGGTGTTATTTCTGCTCTAAAGATGCCCAGTACCCTCATCCCTCACAATTACCCTGGAAATGCCAAGGAATAGCAACACCCTTTCAAAAGTTTCTTTGGACGTTTAGTTGATGAATGAGTCCTGTTGAGAATCCAGTCACCAGACACCAGATGGTCCCACCATCAACTCTGTTGCCATCCAATGGCATGGATACCCAGTGTGTGAGTGGGGAGGCCACTATCACCTATCCTGCTGTTGGTGCCCAGTCTGCCTTTTCTGAGCACTTCAAGCTCTAGCTGTCTTGCTGGCATGTCTGTAGCAGTCCGTTCCTAAATACTCCCCCTGGTTCCGCATTTCCTCCTAGCTTTTGAGAATGAAGTAAAGAAGTTAGCATATTTATTAGTCAGATATTGGCAGGGGACAGGTCCAAGGTCTAGGAACTTATCATTTGACACCATACAGGGAAGCATATCTCTGTGAGAAGGGGCCCTTCAGTTAGAGCTGTAACAACTTATCCCTGAAAAGCCTAAGGCCCAGCCCCACCTATACTTTGTCACCAACCTGCTGACTGTAAGATGGTATCTGAGTTCTTGACTTTAGGCCTACTGATTCTCATTTTCCTTAGCCATTCCTATCAGATCTAGTCATCATCTTTATGCCTAATGGGAGCTTATTCTTCATCATGTAACATGATGTCTCCATTTTTACACATATACAAGATTGGAATGTGAGTATATATTGTGTTTTAATTGTGTAACAGTAAAAATTGAAGGGGCACTTTTAAAAATGTGTATTTTAGCTCTGTATTTTGAAAAACTTCCTTTTTTATAGCACTCAGATGTACTAAATGGTCATGAGGGTAGTTTAATGAAATGAGGACTTACAAATTAAGGCATCATTATACAGTATTATTGAAATCATACTGAAAGTAAATAGGCAGATACCTGTAGTTAGTCCTGAAGTCACTTATTGAAGAACTTGCTTTAGTTCCCTTCACATGGGCAGAGGAGACACAGGAATTATAGATGATGAATGAGGAATATGCTACCAATAGAATTGAAGCACAAGATATGTTTTGAGATCTTTTGCCCTGTTACATTAGGTTTTCCCCTTTCATATTTGCATTTTATTTGTTTGGTACTGTTACATTGATTTTAATCTATGTGAACTATATGCCTATAGCTTTAGATTAATAAGCTTCCCAAAGGTAGTGATTAATGTGTACAGAAGTGGGAAGCCTCAAATAAAAAAGACAGCTTACATCTCATTTTACATGTATAAATTATTCCTATCTTATAATACACATATATGTATAATATCCCCATTTTATAGTACCTTAACATCATGGTCATTGTTCCCACTAAAAAATACTGTGTTTTGTGAAATGGTACAATCTTTGAGGCATTTCCATTATGTAGACACCATGTCTTTAAATTACAGCAATTTCTTAAGGTTTTAAGGCAATATAAGCTCTTAGAAGTGTGATTAATAGCAGGGAGTGAGGCTAATGCTAGGTCATCAGTGGCACTCTGTTACAAAAATGGTTTGACTAATAAAAGCATCTATTTTTTGAATGATATGCTATAGTTTTTAATCATGTAATAGTTACTTGATACTGAATAAACTCTGAACTTGTGTTGTAAAAAGAATGGTGTGAGAAAGGGCAGGCCCAAGAGGGAGGCTTATGTCGAAGCTGCCAGTTTGATTTTTAAGTTGTCTTTTGCAAGGATAATACCTATGATTTAGGAGCCTCACCAGTGTGGGGTAGGAGTAGAGAGTCTAGGAAGTTGGTTATTTATCTCTCTAGGAGCCTACTGTATACACAGTAGGCTCTTTATAAGTGCTTTGTATGTTACATTGTTAGGCATATCTTGCTTAGGAGTCAAGATAGACACTCTACATGGGTCTCTGAAGTCCCTTCCAGCTCAGTTCCCAGTACATGTGCTTGTACAACTCACTGGTATGTTGGAAGAGGATTTTTCGATGGTTCATAAATCATTCACCAATTCTCATTATTGTGATTTGATGTTGAAGCAATTCCATTTTCAGCCTGTTTTAATCCTTCTGATAAAGCAAAGGAGAGAGTGTCCATTTGGTACTAGTGTGTCTTTAATCTCTGTCTTCTAGTTGTAAGCTCATTATTTAACAAAGAGAGAACATGGCTCCCTACTCAGGGCCTTTCTGGACAGCAGGATCTAGCTAGAATTTAATAACATGGGTTAGGTTGTATTACATTTATTTTAAAGATTTTCTCTTCTATAAGGGAATACACACTGGCTTTCTATATGACAAAGTAATATAAAGTTTCCTTTGAAATAGATTTATGTTTGTCAGAAGTGAATAAATTTTAAAAAATTATGTTGGTGGATGGAGATGGCAAAAATTATGAAGGTAGAAAGAGAAGTGAATGCTTGAGTCTTGGAAACTGGCTCAAGTGCCCCCTCAGATGGCATGACTACCCTGAGTCTAGGAGTTTGTACGATTCTCACTCCAGAGAAGAGTTGTGGAAAGAAGAAAGCAGTCCTTTCCATCCTGCATCTCTCCAGAGCCTCTTTGGGGCTTGTGCAGTTTTGAAAATCATTTTCCAAATAGGATACGAAAGACTTCTTAATAAATGGACACTCTCCTCTCTTTCATTTATTTTATTGTAATGTGTTTAGATTTAAAAATTTGGGGACTGTGAGGAACAAAATAAGTAAACTGGGCACATGAGATAAAACTAAAGGTATGTGAGGACAAGTTTACCACCAGGACTGCAGAAAAGGCTTGTTTTGTTTGTTTGCTTGTTTGCTTTTTATCCTACTCATGGTGGGGAATCCATAGAATTATCTCGGCATACAAAGGACTCCCGTTTGGGCAGTGATTATATGCCTAGGTTTGGTTGGCTTTAAAAACTCCAAGACTCAACTATCTGCCTTTATTAAGAGAAATGGTTACAACTCTTCAGATTGCCTTTTAGAATTGTAAACCCTGTTTATGGTCTTTTATTGATAGTCTTGTTCATCCAGGCTTTAGGAAAATAAAATAAAAATGATAGTCAGGAGAACTCCTGATGAATATTGTAAATGCAGGTAGTTGGGTAATCAGCATTTTCCAATGAAGATGGGGAATGGGGTTGGCAGGACACAGCATTCATTTCACTTTGACTTATGTTTTTCTTTCTGGAGTTTCACTGGGACATTGGATAAGACACTTGCCTTCTCTTTGTCTACTAGTCATCCTGTCCATGCGCAGAGTAGTGAGCATGAAATCTGAGGATGTTCGGATCCCAAAGCGTTTGAGGAGGAGTCTCTGTGTTTAGTTGTTTCAGCTGCCAGACTTGGCATTATCACTTGGAGATGAGCAAGGCTGGGCTTCTGCTTTAGGGCAGTGGGATAGCTTGAGCTCTGTCATTTCTAGAACAGAAAAGGGAGAGGTCTCCATGTCCCTTCTCTGGGTCCATAAAGTAAAGACAGACTCACCAGCCAGAAAAAATTCCTTCTATGAAGGCACTAAATGCCCTGTAGAAATTTCTTCTCCAGTCATTGTTGAGGCTTTGGGGCTGTGTTAATTTGGAAAAAAGATACTCTCATCAGAGAGCCACTTGGAAAACAAACCACAGCACAACAAAACAAAAACAAAAGGAAAAAAAAACCCACTATCCTTACTTTGTGACTTCAGGATTGCAGAACAAAGATTAGATCACTGGAGCAGGAAGTGGGAATAAGAACAGCCAGAGAAGGTTAAGGAGTTTATAGTGGAACTGTCAGAGGAGGGGAGGGGGACCAGGGGTAAGTGGGCTGACCAGTACAATTTTTAAGATTTTATTTATTTATTTTTAGAATGCGGGGTGGGAAGGAGAAAGAAAGGGAGAGAAACATTGATCAGTTGTCTTTTGTATGCACCCCCATGGGGACAGAACCAGCAACCCAGACATGCACTTTGACTGGGAATAGAACTGGTGAACTTTTGCTTTGAGGGAAGTTGGCCAACCAAGTGAGCCACACCTGTCAGGGCAAATTTTGTTTTTTAGACAGAGATGGAAATTCTGATGGTCTGATTGTTGCTAATGTAATTGTCAGAATCTTCTGAGGTGTACCTTTATTTGTTTTAATTTCATTTTCCAATTTTGCTTTGGATATCCAGCAATGTTTTGCTGTGCTTTGCACTGACAATGCAGAATTTTAAAAAATTGATTCACTAATTATTGATATAAAATACAGATTACCAAATATAAATTACCAAACTGTTTTTTAAGTTATGTTTTGCATATTAAATTTTAAGTAAAGGCCCTGGCCTCTGTGGATCAGTAGTTGGAATGTCCTCCCATAACAGAAAGGTCGTGGTTCTGGCCCAGTTGGGGCACATACCTAGGCTGCAGATTGATACCCAGTCAGGGGTGGGCAACTTCCAGTCCAGACGCATGTGATCCCTGCCTTGACCCACCCCTGCACCATTCCAGCACAGATCCCTGGTCTGGGTGAGTACAAAGGCAACCCAATGCTTCTCTCACATCAGTGTTTCTCTCTCTCCCTTCCTCTCTCTCTCTAAAAAAGCAAATGAAAATGTCCTCAGGTAAGGATAAAGAAGATTTTAAGGAATAGACAACTGTTATTCACACATATGAAAATTAAGTCGTTTAATAATGCCAAAGTGTCTGTAAAATGGATTCAAACAACACTTCAATGGCAAATTATATGAGCTCTGTCCAGAAAGTATCCAGCCGCATACTATGAAAAAGAGAGGCATTTATTGAAGAAGATACAAGATACAAGAAACACTATACATAGGGGAGTAACACCTCGGTCCCCTTCGAAGTAGGCATGTTGGGACCTCACACAGTTCTCCCAGTCGCCATCAGCTGCCTTGTTGTATTTCCTGATTCTCATTGACAATCTGAAATCTCTTGCCTTTCAGTGGTGATTTTAGTTTTAGGAAAAGCCAGAAGTCACAGGGCACCAAATCTGGGCTGTAGAGGGGCTGAGTCACTGCGGTGATTGGATGTTTTGCAAAAAAATTCTGCACGAGATGTGCTGCATGAGGAGGCACATTGTCAGGATGAAGCTGTCAATCATCAATTGCCCATAGCTGAGGCCTTCTGAATCATCTGAATAGTTTCCACAGAGAGGAACCTTCAAACTTAATACACAATTTAATGAAGATTTGTTGCTCTGCTTCCTCAGTCATTTTGAATATGATGGCCACACAGTGCACGTGATCATCCATTGGTGTCTACTGCCCCCACTAACTAGTACAGTGAAGTTGTCATTGTTCACGCATGTGCATTCCAATCAGCCCACTTTCCTTGGCTGCCAGGTTACATCAGTGTTACACAAACCTTTCTCATTATCTTAACAATGGATGCAATTTTTCCAGACAGACCTGGTATACCTAAATATAGTATTTCTGATAAGGCATGATAACTATCTTATACAGTAACCTATTTTACACGTTAGTATACGGGAAGCAAAATTTTGAAAATACATTTTTTTATAATGCTTGTATTAGTGCACACATTGAACTCATTTTTTACTATTGACTTTGAAAACTTAAGATTTCTTTGATAAACTGACAAAATTAACTCTTGAGTGGTTTATGCAAGAGGTTATATGTAAGACTGATTTCTTATGTAATCTTTTTAAGGGCAAAAATTATAACCCAGTACGGTTTGATTTTTGCAGTGTGTTTGAGAATGCTACAAATATATTTGTTTGTGGACTCAGTGCACATAAAGGTATCTTGGGGAGAAAGGAAAATCTAGGTTTGTCTTCTAGATAAAACATTCAAGGTTTTGAAGCATGTGTGACCCATAAATTTCATTGATAAAGGATGAACCTAGGAAATGAACATGCAGTTACTCAAGCATGAAAACATTAGTCTTTTAAAGCCATTACCAAATTTAACCTTTAGTAGTTTAAACCATGTGTATATTTTATTTTTATCTACAAACAAGCTAGGTATAGACTGAGCTCATTTGGGGGTGACTTCTTATTTCTTATAGGAGTCATGTTTTTTTTTAAATTTCTAAGTAATGTCATCAGTGAAGAGTTAATCAGATTTCAGTGATTTGCTCTGGCTTCTATGATGATGAGTAATGTGAGGTTGGTAACAGCAAATTGTTGTTTATAAGCAAACCTGTCATTGTGCAAACAAGCAGGCCTGGTCTCCAACTGGTCTGATTTCATGGTGGTCAGCAGCTGATCTATGTAACACACAACCTTTCTGCCTCTAAATGTCAGAAGAATGACTGTTTGTTTATCTTGCTTTCTTTGCAGCTGTTTACCCTGTAATGCTTTTACCTCGACCTTGATTCCTAAAGAGTGGCTCCTTTCTCCTGCCAGTTCTGTTTACATTAGTCCTGCCCCTGGTGTCACCTATGAAATCTGTTGATTATTCCACCTGGTTAATGTTAAATTACTCTTGTAAGATGATGTGTTTGTTCATAAACATAAATGCCTGGACCTCTTGTTTACTGTACCCATGGCAGCAATCCTTATTAAACAAATACTGCTTTGTTTGCGGGCGTGAGCAGCAGTTTATCCTGCAAGGTCTGTTTAAAAAACACACAGGGGAAAAAAAAAACTTATGCTAGAATTTTGATAAAGAAAGAAAAAGGGGAACTTGTCCCTGGAATGTGGTTGAAACAGACTTAGGTTTGCTTTTCTTATCTTTTGCTTGGATGAAGGGGCTGAGAGATTAGCAAGTTGTTTGGCTTTTCTAAGAGATTTCCTTAGTGTAATGATATCTGTGCAGTTGTTTGCTTTTTTCAGAAGGGAGAGAGCTCTCCTGAAAGGCAACTAGCTCAGTAATAGAACCTCAGATGGCTAGAAAACTCTTTGTGGAGCAAACAAGGATTCAGGAGGTATAGGAGAAAAAGTCTAGTGCTATGAACAAGGCAATCACCTTTGACAGGTACAGTCCTTGGGTTTTGTGTTGTGTATGCATTTTGTGTTGTGTGGGCTTCATGTGATTCTCTGTGATGCATGTACTTTGTCAAGTTTGAAAAGGGGAGAGCCACTTTTAGTTTGATGTGTTCTGAATAAATCCTGTCATGTGTAAATGGAGACATTTTAACTGGAAGGAAATAAAATAATTGATATACATTATATATTTTTTAAAGCAACTGTTTTTATTCATACCTGTTGCTTTTGCGTATCTCATTTTACATGAGTTTTTGTGTTAATTATTTCTGGTAAAGTAAAGCAGAAAATGTGTGTCTGTATTCAGCTCTGTGTGTGACTCTTGTCCCTTGGACACTGGGTGCCACATTAGATAAGACAGAACATTAGCCTGTCCTTTGCCATGTTTTGCAAATGGCAGAGAAAACTCAACCCATATCATCTTTGTTTTTCTAATTATTGTTTGTTGCTGTTTCTGAATTTTCAGAGTGTGTTAGCATTTGCTATAAATTACAAGGATACAGCAGAGACTGGGGTGTCGGTTGGAGGGTGGAGGTTAGGGGAATCATGGCTTTCAACAAAGTGTGGCCTTTTTTAATATCAGAAAAATCCTGCTAATCTATCTGTAAGAGCAACTTTTGGGGGAATACATATATGCATATTGGAGTTTTTGAAGGATAAAATTAAATAATTGTTCCTTTCACACAACAGAGAAATGCAGGCAACAGACGTGTGATGGCCTGCATTCACTCAGCTGCCATGATACTGTGAATATATTGTTCACTTTGGCCAGCGGAGCGGTTAGGGGCTGGTGGCAAAGTGGAAGAGACATGAAGTGTGTCATCAAGCATGCCAGTCATTAAATGATGATAAGAACCTAGCCCCATGTATATAAATTATATAAATTATGAAAATGAAAAATTATATATTCTGAACTGGTTGTTGGTCAGTTTATTCCACCAGGCTATTAGTGAGAGTTTAGCTGTTTAAATGTTCGAATGGTTAAAGTTCAGCAGGCTTTGTTAATTCTCAAACTTAAAATTCATTTTGTTTTGTAAAAATGCATTCTAATTAAACATCCCAGAACACCTGGCCCTATCCCACACTTAGCTTCAGAAGCTCCCTTGTGGCAAAGCAAACTGTTTAGTACTGGATCTAAAGGCTCCTTTTTGGTCTCTGTTTAATTATTTGAGCTTCTCTAGGCTAATATGCCAGGGAGTAGGTATGCATTCTCCTTTGTACTTCTGTTTCCTAGAACAGCTTCTTTCTAACTTTCATAGTTTGCTCACAGTTGCTATGATTAGAGCACTTAAACTTTTGTCTTCTGGGAGAGGAGGAAAACAAGGCCAACAGTGGGTGAAATTCTGAAAATACAATTTAGACATCTGTAACTTTTAAGAGGGTGGGATGCTTGTTATCTGCACTCATTAATGCCTTATAAAGATTTTCACGTCCAGGAAAGTTGGATTCAGACAGGTTGTAAGAGTGGTACATCTATAGTTTCCCTGAGCAGTGTTGCTGCCTGGATATTGGAATTCAAAAGTGACTTTCCTTGGAAATGTCCTCTCTCATCTTCACATCAAAAGTCTGATGAAGAAGGGAAGCCATCTCTTTTTGAGGATCATTATTTTGTTACCACCCTGTTCCTCTAATTCTATTCTGAGTCATGAATTACAGGGAAAATTAAACATACTATTCTTCACCATTTTTAGTCCATCTGAATTATTCTTGTGTATATTAAATGTTTACCATGGGTTGTGATGGAGTTTTTCATTGGTGGATTATCTCTAAATTTTCCATGACTAGGACAGTCTTACTTCTATTGAGACTTAAAATGATTTAATGGCTTGTGATATTTTCTGAGTTTCAGAACTCTAGAAGTCATTCCAAAGAAGTCATTCCAAAGAAGTACAGGAAATAATGTATTTTAAAGGTAGAAACATAAAGTGGTGGCTTGCACAAGCCATTGATCTCATGTGATTGAGAGGTTAGATTTGGATTTTTCTCTCGTTTAATCAGTTAGTTAAGCATTCAGCAACTGTGTATTAAATTCCTATTATGTGCAATATGTGACTGAAAGTAAAGTTTGAGGTAAAAGATTTTTTAAAAAATTCTTATTAAAGAAATGAAGATGTAGAGATGGGGAAGGAATCATTTTAATCTGAATGTTTCTCTCATTTAATTGATAAATACAAAGTACTAATGGTGTGATTGATAAACACAAACTAGTTCCTATTTCTTTTTTCTCTTCTTTGTACTGTAAAGATGGGAGAGCAACGATATTACATCATTAACAGTAAACATAATTTTCTCCCCAAACTTCCCATCAACTGAAGCCTCCTAGCTTCACTGAGTCCCATATCTGTAGGTCTTCCCCCATGGCAGTCTGAGGTGCACCCAGGCCTGTTGCCTGGGCTGATCCCTTTCCAGGCCTAGCCAGTGGTTCCTGTGTTCTTGAAGGCAGGAGAGATGAGCAGCTCCTTTAGGAGGCATCAACCAGAGTTTTCCAGGAGGCAGGAAGAGTGTGCTTCTACCGCTGATGTGTTTTCCACTCCTGAGATGCCCAATCCATGACCTCCATGGTACTCTCAACATCTCCTAAGTTCTAGGAAGATTCCAGTCTTCCCGTGACATCCTATATGGCTAAAAAGGAGGCCACTGTTTTTTTTTTTAACATGTTTTGACAATTTTATTGCTCCTGAACTTTTTCTTCCTAAATGCTAAATGAAATTCCAGATTTTTTAAGATAGATCTAGACATCTACAGTGCATAATAAAGTTGATAATACATAAATCATTTTTAACAACAGGTAATGTGCATAATTTATGGGGTTACAGTACTATCTTTTGGATATTTATGATGGATAATGCTCAGTTTTTGCCCTCATATTACTGCTTTAAATTATACCACAAGAAAATTAATGAGAAAGTAGATTTATGGGTTTCATTTGTTTGTCAATTCGAAAATTAATTGGGTGTTAATTTTAGCCGTCCCTCATCAAACCAGGACTTCAGTATGTGTGCAATACTTTGCATTCATTGTAGCTTACCTCCATTTACTGTGGGTCACTAGCTTTGCATACATTAGAATAGCCCTCCGGCTCATTCCCTTGATTACTTTTTGAGCTGCCATGCATTAGAATATTTACGCCTTTCTGTTATAATTATGAAAATTTGATTTTTGAAGATGATGCCTTCATAACACATAGCACACTGAGCTGACTCTTCTTCCTAAGCTTGGCTCTTGGATGGTCTTTCCATGAAATGGGGCCCCTGTCCATGGGGGCAGCAGATAGACAGATGGTGGTGTCTGAAGGGTTCATTCACAGTTTGTGGAAGTGATCTCAGATGAGAAAATAACCAGCTGTTCTTGCTCTGTTTCTCTTGTGTTCCCCCTTCCCTCTTTTTCTTGAAGAGTATGCTCTGAAACCCCCACCTGTAGACAATGATTCAGCATCTTGGGGCCAATGTGCCCCCCTTCATCATGCTCTTTTCTCACCTGCTTCCCTAACCCCAGAGTTTCACTTGGGATTCTCCAACCAGCCCTGGGTCTTCCCCTGTGAAGGGTGAACAGCTGAAAAGCATGTGCCACATACTAGGCACTGTGAGTCTCTACTGCTGTAGCACTGCATTGAGAGGTCTACCTTTTATCTGCGTGCTTTCTGTTTGCTCCAATCCCTGTCAATATTTTGAACAGAAGTGATACCTAGTACCCTCCTAAGAGTGGAGCTGGTTTAATGACCCATGCTACCTATCCTGCTGTTTGCCTGAGATGGGGATGGGTGTGGGGGATCTCCTTAGCTGCACCTTGCTCCTTAAAACTCCATTGAGCCCTGGCTGGTGTGGCTCAGTGGATTGAGCACCAGCCTGGTAACCAAAGGGTTGCAGTTCGATTCCCAGTCACAGCACGCACCTGGGTTGCAGACAACGTCCCCAGTATGGGGCACACAAGAGACAACCACATGTTGATGTTTCTCTCCTTCTCTTTCTCCCTCCCTTCCCCTTTGCCTATAAATAAATAAATAAAATCTTTTAAACATTATAAAAACAAAACTTCTTTAAGAGTACTGAGTTGTCAGGTGGATGAACATTTTACAGATCTAAAGGGAACCAGTTCATTTACCTGATGAGACCCAGAAGTAAATGTATACTTTATATCTTAATACAGACAAATTTTTTTTCTTCTTTTCTGACCGGCATGAACATAATCATAAGGATTTTGAATCTTCATGATGCAACATGAGTAATTTAAAGAGTACTTCTTTTAGAACTAGAGCTAGCCCAGCTCCCACCCTCATTCTTGTCCAGTCTATAAATTCTGCATGCAGTATAACTGATGATGAAGAGCCACATGTTCAACGTTTCTAAAATACAGAAATTCACATAGTCTCTCTATTCTTAGAGTTATCTCTTCTTCCCTCCTGCTCCTCCCTGCTCCCCCATCTCCCCTCCCTTTCCCCTCTCTCCTTTCCCTCTCATGCTTGCCCCTTTCTTCTACGTCCCTCCCTTTTTTCCTTCCCTCCTTTCCTTCCTTATTTTCTTCCTAAGAGCTTCTGTTATCTCTCCAAAATTGCATGCCATTTTCTTTCTTCCCTTGCACATGGATGAACAATGAGAGAAAAGATTTTTCCTTTTCAGTGGGGGAGGGGTACCAAGTAATCACTCTAACCATTTTCCTAAAAGTGATTTTGCTGTTAACTTCTCTTCTCCCCATAGAAGTGGAAATATACTTTACAAAAGTATGTTTAGTTTAATTTACGCATCCTTTCATGCACAGACCAAGTTCTTTAAGGGCATTTATTCTGCTTCATATAAATAATTGATCAGCCAAGTTAATTTACTTCTGCCTGACTTGGTCAACCTTAATTAACTGCCCTGGAATCAAGACTGAACTTTCTGTTAGCTTAAAATCCTTCACGAGCATGATAACAAGGGCTTTATTTCTCCCCAAATTTCATCATCAACACTGTAACCAAGGAAATAGTCATGATAATAAAGCATTGCTTTAATTTACTGTACATATATTGGCCTGGACATTATGAATTTTCCAGAATTCTCCCAAAGAGTGACTCTGTTGGCAGTGACAATAAACAAGCGTGCTAAATTCAGTTCTTATCCTTTTCTGTAAGTCCCTCCAGCACAAAGATCCATCTTTTGAAACCAGAAGCTCTGTAATGTTTCCAAGCAAGATGAGAAGCGGGCCATTTTGGCTTCCTAAGCTTTCTGACATCCATGCAGTGGTAGCATCAGCCTTTGTAGGGTGGTCACATATGATCCATTCAATAGAAATACAATGAAGCATTTTTATTGAATGGATCCTACATGATATAAACAGACCAACCTCACTCTGAAAAGCCATATAGGAAGCCAGTGGAAGGTTTGGCTTTGTTTCTGGAGAAAGGACTTGTTATTGAGTCTGTGATGTCCATGTCCTCCAGGTGCCATGTCTTCATATTTAGGCCCTTCGGATGATTATGCATCCTTTCTTGTTCTCTGTTTGATATGGAGCAAAGTGGTTCATTGAGGATGTTATACAAACTGAGTGCCAGGGACAGGCTCCCTCTAAGAGAGGGTGCAGTGTTCTAGGTTAGAGAACACAGATGCCTTTCGTACACATTGACTTGCTTTCAGATGACACTAAAATTGTAAAACTTAATAGAAAAGTCCCCATACAGCTGTTTGCTAAAGAATGCTGACACTTCATCTTTGCCTTTTAAATGCTTTTCTTTGTCTACCCACCGCCCTTATTATTGTCTTTTCTAGAATTACTTGGTTTTCTTTTTGTTGGTTTACCAACTGGACTTTGCACAGGATTTTTGCAAATTGGAAATTCTCTGTCACTTATTGAATGGACAGGTTCGTGTCTGAAATAGGGAATATTATGGCTGCATCTGTACCCTAACCTGCTGAGCTTTGGTTGTCTTATCTATAAATTGGGAGTCACGTCGTCTGCGTTTTTTTTTCCTTTTACAAACTAGTTATGAGTATGGAAAGTATATCAGAGTGGCTTGTAGTTTGTGAGACATGTTATAGATATAAAGCCTTGTTAAATGGCTTGGAGAATTCCATAGAAAGAAATATTGCCTCCCCAAGTATTGCTAGAAATAGTCTTAGACATTGACACTCCTTTCACGTGTGCTTTTCAAAAAGCATTTTTTCTCCTGATTGGTGTGGGAGATTATAGGAAATTTTAAATCTTCCAACCTACATACTACTGTTAGCACTTGACTAATTAAGGACATCCTTAGACCAAAATAATCCTTTATGCAATTTTGGTCCCAAAGCCTGCACTCTCACAAACCCGATTTGCAAGCCAAGTTGCTTGGCTTGATGCCTGCAAAACTTGTACCAGAGGACTTGGCAGCCTTCTTTGGAACTGCATAGAGCAAAACCTTCTTGTCAAGTTGTGGAGTAGAGCTTGTTCTTCCTACACCCACCATGACAGTGTCAAACCAAGGAAACAAGCAGGGCCAGCCTCTGAGACCCCTGTTTGTAGGTCTCATGTCCCAACAGTCACATGCTTTGAAAGTAGCCCTGCTCCAAAAGGTCAGGATGTTTGAATAAATATACCCTTTCTGAGGGCAGGTATAGATTTTATGTATAGGTAATATTTTGCCTCTTGGGGATCTAGTCCAGTCCCTGATATTGGTAGGCTTTCCAGAGGATGGAGATAGATGTAGATATAGGTATAGATATAGATATACATACACATGTACATATACATATACATGTACATGTACATATAGTAATGTTTTCATTTTTTCTTTAGGTATGTTTTTTGCATATCCTAATTAAGTCAATGGGTTTCCTTTCTAACTACTCTAAGACAACTGCCCTCTCCCTTAAATACCTAGTCTGTCTTTTCCTTAGCTTCTGCACTAAGAAGCAAGTTTGTGGCAGAGAAACTGAAACTTTGGGGAAAGAAATCCCTAGATTTTACAAATTGACTCCCTTTTTTGGTGATGAGCAAGGTACTTGCATTGCCTGGTTCTTATATCTTAGAGAAAGTTACGGTTGTATTTTGATCAATCCTGTACTCTGCAATAGTAAGATTTTGAATGCAATTTTTAAATGCCTACAATTAGTGGAAAGTCTGATGTTAAGAGAGTGTATCAGCTGTTACTTCTGAGTTTGTTACCCACCTGTTAACAAAAATGCCATTCTAATTCCATTCAGTATTAGATTAACTTTAAAAAAATATGTCTTCTGGATTTATGAAGTTTGTACTCAAATTGGATCATACTATTCACTTAAAGGAAATGAAGAAAGATGTGAATTTTTCTGCTTTTAATTCTTCCATTTGTTTTTTGTGCATGTCTAGAGAAAAGAGCTAAACCAATTTCTAGCAAGAAGGCAACCTCCTCTAAAATTTCCACAGTGTTTAAATTTTCCTGTTGTCACATATTTCATGTGTGGGGGAGAAATCTGTAGTACTGATTGTATATATGTCTTTCCATTTTATGAGAGGGGAATCCCCCAAAACCCCATAATTTATTTATAAAAATTGTGTGTTTGTTCATACATGGTTAAACTGCCGTGACCTCCAAAGCACTCTACATTTGATGCAATACACATATCAAGACTTTTTCTCACTGCTCAAAACAGTGTTTGAACTCATAGATTTTGATGCCTTTTAGTGCTTGTGCCGCTTTTTGCTTCACTTTTCCACATTGGCAAAATGTTTCCCTTTGAAGACTTTTTCATCTGGGGAAACAAAAAAAAAATAGTTGCTTGGGGCGAGATCGGGTGAACAGGGGAGGGTGGGGCATGAGGGGCACTTCATGCCGTTTCTGGTCAGAAACTGCCGAACACTCAGTGCAGTGTGGCAGGTGCGCTCATAAATCACCCGTCATGAAACGGGCAAATGCGTTGAAAGGGTCTTCAAAAAAAATTCACTGAAACTGAATGCAGCCTCACAACAACGCCAGCTAGTACACTGATACAGGGGGGTTCCTAGAACACTCATCTAGAGGGGAAGCCTGTACTACAAGGGGCCTGTCCTCCAAAAAATAATTCCTTTTCTGGGAGATCCCCCCTGGTATCTGACCTTTTATCTGTGATTGGTATTTCACATTAAAGTTTTAATTATTCAGGCATTTCTCTGCTTTTGTGTTTGAATTGTCAACTTACTTTAGTGATTATTGTATTTCCTTTTGGAAGTCTTACTCTATGAATTTAGAGTAGGGCCCTGCCATTTCATTGTTTAGCCCCTACTGCACCTCAGCTTTAAGAAAACTTGTGGTTAAGAATTGACACGAGGCAGGACTTTTTCCAGCCCTGACTCCACCATTCTCAGCTGTGATTCATGCTAGGAAAATCAGAACAACTCTCCTGGAGCCAAGTTTTCTCATCTGCAAACTGGGGGTAGAAATTGTCATCAGAACTAAATGGGAAAATATCTGTAAATCACCTGCAATAGGGCCTGGCACAACACTGGTGATCAATATATAGTAACAGTACACATGAGCAAATATTGTCTGTCTTACATCATAATTGCACATCTTGACCGAGAACTGTGTTGGCTCCCTTGGATAATGATTTTCTACCTAGAGAGGAACAAGGTAGGATGTGAAATGTATTTACACAGGAGATATATATGTACACACACATACACACACACACACACACACACATATAGCATCATACACACACACACACACACACACACACAATTTTATTAGATGTCTAGGACTTCCAAATTCAGAACTTTTTTTTGGTATGCCTAGGCTAGATTTTCTCCAGGAGAAATATAAGAAGGCCCAGACCTTTCAGGCCTTAAACCAAACCAGAAGCTAGTAATCCAGCATGAGAAACACATAACTTGTAATGGGATTTCTCAGGACAATTTTAAGTATAAGACAAAGATCAGAGTCTGAATTTATTTAACTTTTGAAAAGTAGGGACTTTTTTCCTTTCTAAAAGTGGCCTATCTTACTGCAATGGCCAATTTTGAAAAGTTTTAGTATCTGAATGATTCCCAGGCATATGAATCTTAAAATGCATTTTGGTTTTTGACTGTAGGGGTTTTGTTTTCTACACGAATTACCTCTGGGGGCCTTCTGGTCATGTGCACACCGTCTCCTATTAGACTTTGGTTGAGAGTGTTTCCCTGAGAGTGTAACATCGCTCCACTGAGTCTGCACACACCAAAACTTAATATTAACCTAATATGATGTATAGAATGACCTACTGGGTTTTGAGCAAAATATCCAGATATGATCACAGAAACTTAACCATAAATTCTAGGTTCACCTGAAAATATATTTTTTTCCTAAAGGGAAAAAGATAACCTATTTGAAACAATACTGCTGGAACTTGAATTTGGACGGACAGTTCCACACTTAAAAGCTAGGGGACTGATCCACACGTGAGGGGATACAGTGAGTGAAAGAAAATGACAACTGTTTACAGATTTTTGGCACCATTTACAGTAGGGCCCTTCTCCTTGTGCACAACAACTGTTCTAACAGCTGCTTTCTTCCTTTTTCCTTTCTTCCTGCTCCCTCCTGAAAATCCTTCTATCAGGTTTTTGAGTCATGATGCAAGAATCTGGGCCTGAGACAAAAAGTAACGGGTCAGCCATCCAGAATGGGTCAAGCAGCAGCAGCCACTTACTAGAGTGTGGCAGTCTTCGAGAAGTGCGATCCAACGGGGAGGCACCAGCCTCTGATGTGGGGCCTGCCGATCTGGCCCACGTGCAGCAGCAGCAGGTAATGTGCTCTGGAGTCTGACCACAGAGGGTGGTGGGAGCCAATTACATTGCCTCGTTTGACACTTGACCACTGCTGAATATTTTATGTTCACCTGACTCTCTGACTGTCAGCAGCATCTTTTCAGCCAACAGTGTGCTAGGGTCCTAACAGTTGACTTAAAAGATGAATTCTCAAGCCCTTGGGAGTGCAAAGTCTTGGAAACTCCCTCTTGGGCTGTGATTGTTGAGAATGAGATTGAGAGGACCCCCTGCAATTCCCTCCCAGCCCCAAATTTGTCAGCATAAAGTTTAATTATTTGGGATAAAATTAACCTTTGGGAAGTGGTACACAATGCTTTAATTAAAAAAACAGATAATCAACTTGTTAAGCCTTATGAATAAGGCAATAAAATACAGGATACGAGATAAAAGAAAAATAAGGGCTTATATGAGAGAAAAGATCAAGTGAATAAAATTAGAAAAATTGGAAATACAGGCAGAATTGGGTAAAAGTAGGCAAAACAGCAACACCGTCGTCAGTGTAAGAAATTGCCGCCCGCTGCCTGTGAGAATTTAGCGGCGTGCAAGACGTCTGCATGTGTTTCTTGCACGTATTTGGTTGTGGGGATATGGCTAAATTCTATTAATGTTTTATATGATCTCTGTTTGGTGGCTCCACAATATGCACATAAATTGGGACATACTTGTTCCTGTTATATCCTTTTGACGGGTAAAGTATTTTCAAATGGTGACCCAGAAAATGGTATTGTGCAGCTAAAGTGTTGATAAAAATTTGAATAAGTAAATAGCATTTGCCTGGAGACAGGCATTGCTTTTCCAACCTTTCTTGGAATCAGGACATATTATTAGTTTTTGTTCATGATAATGGATGATTTTTGTTCCATGTTAGTCCTTGATTTGAATGTGTGACACATAGTTATGGTGACACTGGGAAAAGGGTGAGAAAAGAATGATGCATTTTTGGGCCTTTCTGAAAGAAACGGAAACTGTCAGGGACTGAAGGGAGAGAGCAGCCAACCTTTTCTCAGACATTTCCCTGGAATCTACATCGTAGAATCCAAGAGAACCCTTCCTTATATTAGAGATACAGCCTTTGGCAGACTCCAAGGCATATTCTATTTTTCTCCTTGCTAAAAAAATGTTAAAATGTAAGGGTTCACTAGATTGTTGGACTTTTAGAAATTGGTAGAACCCACAGGACACAATAGAACCTGTCAGAGAAAGAAAAAGAAACTAACAAAGAAGACAAAGTCTTAATCCAGAGGACCTTAAGTGACTTGATCTCTTTCATTGACAGCCCAGTCCCATCGATGCTGCACCTGGAGTGTACAGTGTTTGTTGTAATGTAAACTTTATGCATTTAAATTAGTCCAAATGACCTAATTCTAAACAATAAGATTGTTAGCCAAACCTATGAGTAAGTGGTAGAAGGGTATCCGTGTATTTGTACATGTATTTATTAATGTAGTGTTTATAGATGTTTATGGCTTATGTTGAGAATAAATGGTTGGCATTTTGGAGTGTCGTTTTCTGTGCCCTTACCACATAGAGGCTGAGATCAACTGCTTCTTTATGGAGTAGCTGAGGTGTGGCTGTTGACCAATGTGGTAAGAACCCCAAGTAAATAGTCTTTAGAGGACATTAATTAAATAAGTGGAATTAACTACTTCTGAATTTTATTTGAAGAACTTAAAATCATTCACTCTCTTAAAGCAGTAAGTCAGCCAGAAACTTTACATTTACAGAAACTTTACACACACATGCACGCACACCTCATAACAGTGATGACAAATTAACCTCACACAAGAAAGTTATGAAAGAGCATTTATACAGCATCTTCCTTAAAAAGCATTAATAGCGTAATTAGTTATTCACATCTTGCCTTTTTATTTTGATTGTGACTACTTTGGAAAATATATCAAATAAAGGTTCTACCTTTAGATTCTACTTCAAAACTCTTCTTAAAAATTTTTATAACAATTCTGTTTCTATTTGTCACTGGTGTGTTTTAGGAAGAAAGAAAGCAGTTGGAGCTATCATTGTGGCTAAAACGTCACATATTGTGGCTGGCAGGCCTTTTTGGTCTTTTAAAATAAAATACTGACAGCTGTTTGACTCCCCTTTTAACAGGTTGTTTGGGGAAAAGAAAATCTGTAGATGAAATAAGAGAAAAACTTCAGGTTTCATAAAGTTTCACAGGACTAGAGTTATTAGAGTTTTCTTCCAGACTGAAAACTGCAACAATTAAACATTTTGGAGAAATCTGAGCGTCAGTGTGATGGACTGGGGTTATTTTTATCATTTTTATTCTACAGGTTTTTACTCGAAGTGAGAATACCAGCAGTAAGAAAATCATAGCCATGCTGAATTCATTACAGCAGTAGTCACACAAAACCACGGATAAAATTTCAATAACTGCAGGCCACAGTTGAGTAAACAGTTGCACTGAAATTTAATTCCTGTTGACTTTTCCCCCATTCCTCGCCAGGGGCACATTCTGATTCTGTAGTACAAAGACAACAGGGGTTACAGCTTTGATTAATGTAGGACAGTGGAAGAGAATTAGAACTGTAAAATATGTTAGAAGTCCATGGAACAAAAAGATCTGGCTTAAAAAAGGCTTGGTATAAAAATGAGTTAATTATGCTTTCTGTGAAACTGAATGGTGTAGGATTTTCCATTGCACCACAACAATCATTCATGATCTAGGGAGAACTTTTACCTAGTGCCAGGATTTAAAATAAATAAATTCAAGTCTTTTTGTGCTTGATCAGTTTTATCAAAGATAATTACAAGTGATAGCAAGTGCCCTTTCAGATGGAGAGCTTTCACAAAAATTCTCCATGGAGGACATGACTTCTCTGCTGGGCATGGTCTGTATATTGACTAAATTGTGTCCAAATAGAATTCTGTTTTTAAAAATTACATAGTTGACAACCTAGAAAATGGAGGAAATCTAGCTTTTCATCTTCTCTTTAAAAAAATCAGATCTGCTCACCCTGAGGCGACATTTTCACAAGGGCAGCAATTGTTAGGAGATGAATTGCTACTTAAGTCAGGGAGCCTGTAACCCTCCACGTGGCCTTCGTTCCCACCCAGAAGCCTTGACTGTTCATGCCCTCCAGGCAGCACGGTTGGTGCTTCTGGTCTGGGAGATGCCATCATCACTCAAGTTACTGGCCAAGGAGTTGTGCCGCCATTAGCTGGAAGAGCTGCCAACACACCTACAGACTGTCTTCCTTCCTCCAACTAAATGTATTGTCTCTGTAATGTTTCTATTCTACTTATATCTGGGCCATAAAACTATTATAACAATAGTTCTCTAACAGTATAATTTGATAGAGTTCCTGAACATTTTCATTTAGCCACTGAGTAATTCTTTACCCAGTACCATATGACTTTTTATTTCCTATTATGCTTGCCCCATTTCTGGGTCTGTAAAAGTTCTGTAGTGGATGTGCACTCCTCCATTATGAAGCTCAGCAACAAATACTATTACCAATTGCTATAGTATTTTTTTCTTAAAGAAAGGATTTTAAAATGTCCAAAGCAATTTCATAAACTGTGTGGATTAATGCATTTTAAAAGTCTTGAATTTTAGAAAGCAGAATTTTATTTCCATATTGCTGCAAATGAGAGCGTTTTCATATAAGCATATTACATAGAGCATAATGTTTAGGAGTTTTCCCATATACAGCATATGCTGCCGGGTCAATTAACAGAACGCATACTGGAAAATGTTTATTCAATAAAGATGAATCGCTGTTAAGTCAAACAGCTATTTCTTAACAACACTCTATTTAATGATGGTTTTTTCTAATTTTGGGGGAGTTCCCACCTGCCAGTTTCATTGTCTGGAAGTTAGTATGTACAGAACTTTGGTCACCGTGCTTCTGAGGTGTGGCTGTCATTTTGTGTGAGGGAGGGCAGTTTAGAGATAGTCTGAGAGGAAGACATAAAAAAAGAAACTATATATGAAATTTGAACATGTATTATTTAGAGAGTGTGGATAAGTGATGTGTTTACCTCATATAACTTCTTTGATATTTGGCTTAAGGTGTTGAACCTTTTAGCCCAGAAGATGTTTCTTTTGTTAATTACATGTTTCATGTTAATAATGTGGAAAAAAAAGAGACAAAATGTTGAATGACTATTAAGGAGGTAAGAAAGGCAGAAAGAATAAGGAACTTCTGAAAAATCATGAAAGGGAAGAAGGAGTATTCATTGAGTTGAATTCTGGCCATTGAGCCATTGGAGGAAGTAAATGACTATCCAATACACAGGACAGAGAAGCTAAGAGAAATAGTATGAGTGTGACAGGACTTAAGAAGGGTCTGGTTCTGTACATTCAAAAGGGATGAAGAGATTAGCCAAAGAATGTATATGCACATATGCATAGCCATGGACACAGACAACAATGTGATGAAGACCAGGAGTGGCAGGGGCTGGGGAGGGAGGGCAAAGGGGGGTTATGGAGGACATCTGTAATAGTGTCAACAATTAAAAAGGGGGGGCACTATCAGAAGAGGCCAGGAGAAGCATGAATATATACCTACTGGGGTCCTCTGACCATGAGAAACAGAATTATAATGACTGAAACATCAGTATTTTAGCATAAGTCGATACTCAAAAATTTAAAAACCTTCTCTTCATTTTCAAAATGGCAGAATAAATTCTTGATTAAATTTTTGTTACTGAAGTTAACAAAAATACCAGTGGATATGGAGCAGAAAAGGGAGGTTGTTCTGTCAACATTTCCAACTTTAACTGCCTCTTTTGAAAACAATGCCTGGAAGAAATAGCTTTCAGTGTTTGGCTGGGCAGTAACCCCATAGGAAAAGGAACCAGCCCTTTGCATGTCACTTGTACCAATATTTTCTTGGGGCTGCACCAAAACTCCACTAGCTATTCTTTGTCTGTTTCTCACTTTTTACTGAGGCCCAAGTCATTAGGCATGTATCTGTGGGTGTGAGGAGTGGGTAGCAATGGCCAGTTCAGCCTTACCATTCTTTTTTTCTTTGGAAAAGATTGTGACCTTTGTTGGGAATACCCTCAAGTGGCCTTTTTCAGTGAAGCGAGCAGTGTCCAAAAGGAGGGTCTTTTGAGGCCTTTAGAAGGGTAAACATGGCCAGCATACCTGTGTCCTAAAAGGGAAGCTTCTGAAAGGGGAGTGTAAAACAAGATATTGTTAATATTTATTGAGTGACCTTATGGGGCCAGGCAATAGGATAGGGACTAGAACCTTCCTTAACAGGTAGAAGAAATCCCAAGCTGTAATTTTAAAGGAATCTCTCTGTTAAGCTATACTATTTTTGGAGACATTATTCAACTACCATGGAAAATATTGATGGTCGAAAGTATCCTGTAGGAATCAGTGCCACAAAATGTTAGTGAAAACAATACAAACAAATTGGAACAAAACTGAGACAAGATTTCAGATAATTGTAACAAATAATAAAAAAGCAGTCACAGCAATAATGAATTCTTGCTTTTTTCAGTCCCTTTTGTGGCTATTTCTGGAAAAGGCATATTTCACTCTGAATGCTAACTTAGTTCCCTACTCTGTTAGCTTAGACCAGCCTTCCATCAAAACACTGTTATCAAAGATTTATGTAACCTGTGATGTGAGCTTTGTATGAAATTCTTTCAAGTTTTGATTACTACACAGTTTTGTGTCATTAATCTCTCCATTGGAAATTAAGATGGTACAGGAAACAAAAAAGAAAAAAGAACATGTACATAAGATGGCATGGTAATAGAAATCCAGGTGCCACATTTCATCGTGAGTGAAGTGTACCCTCCTGACTTTAAGCAAAAGCATTGCTACTTTGACAAGGTGATTTTAAGCCCTGACCTGTGAGCTAATAACAAATAAGAAATATACTTGCTATTTCTTGTCTAATCAGAAATCTCTTTTTGAAATTTTAGGAGGTATGACTTTACTGATAATTTGTTGACAGATTAGCTTTGATGACTGCAAAGAGTTTGTTTTGCAAAACTGGCAGACTCCTATCTGCTCTGAAGGCAAGGAACCCACTTGCTGTTTTGCAAGTGCTTGCTTTTATTGACCACTGGTGCTGAGCAGGCAGAATTGGTATGTTTGTGTAATGCAAACCTGTAGCTCCCTGATGGGGCCCAATGTACTTTTAGGTAGTGGTGCATAGATTACTTGATATAAAGGGTTACAAGGTGATTACTTTTATGACAAAGTAGAATAGCAATATAAATGCAATTGGTAGAAGGAACCACAGGAAGGAAGTTTATATAGGGAATCAAACCCCATATTAGAAAGTTTCTTTTCACGACTTAGTCTTTTTTTTTTTAAGATTTTATTTAGTTATTTTTAGAGAGAGGGCAAGGGAGGGAAAAAGAGGGAGAGAAACATGGATCGGTTGCTTCTTGCATGCCCCCAACTAGGGTAGGGACCTGGCCTGTAGCCCAGGCATGTACCCTGGTTGGGAGTCAAACCCACGACCTTTTGGTGTGCAGGATGACACCCAATCTACTGAGCCACACCAGTCAGGGCCCATCACTTGGTTTTTGAACTCAATTCTGTTGTTTTATGAAATGTTACTTGTAAGATTCCAGAGCCCTTTGCTAAATACTGTTTGATTTAGTTCAGAGAAATAAAATCACATTTTTTTCTTCTCTCACATGAAAACGTGGTCAAGGAAATTTCCCATTCTGACCAGATCTCTGTTTTGTCCCAAGTGAGCTAGTTAGTAAACATGCTACAAAACATGGGTAATTTGGTTTCCTGGCTTCAGATTGTTTGAATTCATTTCTTCCTTTGTTTGTATATGCTTTCATTTACCTAATATTTGTTGTGCATGCCTATGTGTAAGGAAATGTGAGGACCCTGCTAATGTGTGGGGTATTAGGCAAGTGTGGGAGAGTAATGGTTTTTTTTTTTGGGGGGGGGGTTGGGCCTAAAGAGTAACAATGGGAGATGTGAATGGTGGTCAAGGGTTAAATAGGCTCAGCTTGTGGGAGGCTTAAGTATCTAAGCCAGGGGGAGTTTCCAAGTAAAGAAGGGCCATTATCAAGAGGAGGCATACTGAAGGTTAATTAGAAGGTTGAATATAGCCTGGCTTGGAAGGAAAGAGATTTCTGAGAGATTAATAGCAGGGACAAGGGATTGCATTTGGTACAGAATTTAGTAATGGGACACTAACCTTCACTTCATTTAATTGAGGGACACCCTGTTGGTGACCACCTGTTGTTGCTCCCTATATTTCAACTATAGTTGAATCCCTTCGTCTACTGTAAGCCCAATAAGGGCAGGATGGGTCTTTCTTATTCCATGATATTCTTCAACACAGAGCACAGTACTCGGTATAGAGGAGTTCTTGGGCAGACTCTTTGTGAATGAATGAAATAGGAAGGCAAAGGGAGGCCTGGATCAAATGTGTTAGAAAATCGGCAGGACCTTTTGAAATAGATGTGAAAACATCCACGAGTGGGAGTTATGAAGGATGATTCAGTATATCCAATCTGAATGCCTCCCAAAATGGTGGCACCATGAAACCAAAAAGGAGGGGCATTTGGAGAAGAAGAACCCAAGCTGCTTCCTTACCCGTCACTAATAGGGGTTATTGTGACACGAGAAAGGCAGCACAAACATAATTTGTCAACAAAGGATGGCCTTATTTTGAAAAGTTTTTTTAAAAGGCTATTTAAAAAAGATCCCTTCTTATATCAGTAAAATTCAATATGATGATTATGTATGTTTATTTAGATTAAAATCATCGAGTATTTTCCATTTAGCCTTTGCCAGTTACTAATGAGTGTATCTTCCAAAAGTCACATGGGTGGTGCTGATAAACTGCTTGCATTCCTGTTGATCAAGGAATGAACTTATCTTTTTTAGAGAATAAAACTAAGATGTTAGATCTTTGATAAATCTTTGTTTTATATTGCCACAGCTTCTTAGAATGAATTTATTTTTTAAGTGGAGAGAGCTCATGTTATGTTTCTTTTGTTGGAAAATACAATGTGCAGTTATTAAATGGTTGCAGCTATTGGTACCCTCATTTCGAGGTGCAGATGGAACTGCGTAGGGGTGTCAAGGCCTTGTTGTGTGTTCAGATTGAGCCCTCTATAGAGGCAAATGGAACAAATGAAGCTCTGTTTTCTTCACTCCTTCTGTGAGGATTCTCTGGCATCTAAATTGATAATCCTAATGTTCCCTTTGTATGCAACTCTTTTATACCTATAAAAGACTGATCCTTTTAGACTGTATCCAAAATAAAATTAACTAACACAGAATCTTCTTTAGCAAAATTTGTTAAAGTAGACCATTTATCATCATACAAACGTAAGTAGTTGTCAGCTTCAGTCTCTTGTTGAAAGAGGGAAAGTGTCAACTGATCCAAAATCCCTGTTTTTGTCCCTGTGCCTTTTCTTGTTCTGAACTCCCTTCTCTCCATATTGAAGGGAAGCTGACATGGTATCTTCTTAGTCATTCAAATCCAATATCTTTTCATCTGAAGGTTAAGTAGTGAGATATAAACTAAGAGATGATAATATCAATTTTATGTTCACTGAAGGGCACAATATACCTCTTTCTAGTAGAGGGAAAATTGTGCGTAAAATGTCTTTTGCTTTTCAACAGCAGAACCATGCTTCACAGAGCTAAAGAAAGAAAGGCTTTTGGAAAATTTTAATAAAATAATATACAACATCCTAAAATAAGGCTAAAGTGGCCTTTTATTATCACAATTATTAATTTTTCAAGATTGCACGGTAAGAAGTAGTTCCATTTTTAGAGCCTCCTGTATAGACTTTTGTATCCTCTCTGCGGACCCAGTGACCTTTTGCAAGGTTAAAGACTGGGAGAGAGTGACATAATACACATTCTCTCCTGCCTATTGTGGTCCTAATGTGTATGATAAATAATACCATGATAATATTGCTCACCTTGCCTCATTTTTTCCTCTTACTCATGGTATTTCTATTTCAACACAATAGAAATTCAACATCCAAAAGGAATACATGAAAATGTCTTTACAGTGTATGTTTTTATTAGGATATGCTTATGTTATTAGGTTTACGCTTATCTTAGAAACACAAAGTTTGTGCTGTTTTATATGCATATGTATTTATGTAGAGACTTACTGTGTCATGAACATCTTTTAAGAGGGCAAAACACCATAAGCTGAGTGTGTGCTATTCACATTTATAATTGTCAAGATTATATTCTGTAATATTGTTTCACAATTATGCTTGTTGAGATTGCATTCTGGAAATAATTTTAACCCTCCCTGAGTCATTTATTCAGTAGCTTGTTGGGTAGGTTCTAGGTATAAAGCACTGTGTGAAGCCTGCAGACTATGCCAGGGATTGGGGAACTAAGCCAGAAGGCCAAGTCTGGCCACATCTGGCCTGCTACTTATTTTTTTAATAGAGGTTTTCCTGAAATACAGCCATACCACTTGTTTATTATTGTCTATGGCTGCTTTCTTCCTGCCACAGCTGAGGTGAGTAGTTGCAACAGAAAGTGTGTGACTCACTTATTATTACCTGGTTCTTTACAAAAAAAGTTTGTAATGATTAGTGAATTGCAGATGTGGTAAGATATGCCTTCCAGAACCTTCTGCACTTCATGGTGACAAAACTGAGGGATCATCCCTCATCTTTTCTGAATTTTCCATAAAAAAATTAGTACAATTTTAGACATTGTTTTGCATTTTCAGGAGTGGTAAATGACCTTATAGATGTTATCATACCTGCAAAGTTCTTTCTAATCATTTTAATTGAATGTATTTTACAAATTAAAAGCATTGGCATCATTCATTGGTGGTTACAAGATTAGTCAGTTAGCCTACTAATGAAATGAAGGTTGGACCTGAGTGAGTCACTCAAAGAGCAGATGTCCTTGGCCATGGTTCTCTTACCAAAGAAAATTAATGTAACATTGTAGTATATCTTATGTTCATGGTCCCTTGTTAGCTAGAAGATACAAAGAAATATACTGAATATCTATTTCCCTGCATTTATGAAATTCATAATCTAATCACGCTGAAACAGGGCATTAACATAGCATGAAATATCAAGAAAAGTTTTCAAGCAAATAAAGATAAGCTGTAGAAGAGATGCATATGGCTAATCAACAGATGACTGACTTAAGCAATTAATCTTCAGTAACACAGAGAGGAAGAGTTTCTTTGTGTCTATGTTGGTGAGACTTTTAAAGACCGTGGGAAAATTTCGTAAAGAGCAATGTAGTATGTGCATACCTGCTTCTTTAGTTTAACCCTTTCAATGATAAGATGCTGGGTACAGGTATCTACTGAGCTGTATGACTTATGACTTATGTGCATTTAGAGACTTGGGTGTAGAGACTTAGATATTAAATGTCCAAGAAATGTGTCTTTGATATTTTCACACTTTTGATTTTGGGGTAAGAATGGGTAGATTTCTTTTATGGAATGACTACGGGTATATGCTGAGTATAGGTCTTCTTATGCAGGTCACCAGCGTCTGTGTGGATTGGTCTCCAGGAAATGGTCCAGGCCTGTCTGTTACACAGACCATTGCCTGAGTTGAGTATATGATTTCCAGAGATTAGATGAAGGCTGACAAGGTTGCTCATTTGGTTGGTGTTGTCCATATTAAATTTTTGCTCATTCATCAGCATTTATTATATAGCTGGAACAACTGAAACCATAATACCTAACTTTAAAATAGTTGTCAATTTTGGAGACATTTGCTCAGCCCGGCTGTTTATGAATTGTCTTTCCTAGGAAATGCAATGGCCTGCATTTGTATCTGTTTCTAAGTTTGTTGTCAGATATATCTTACAATTAGTGAAGACCTCTTTAGTCTTCAAAGTAGGTGCATTTCTCTGGTAAATGTGTATCTTGAATTCCATCATTCTTACAGTTTTCAGGTTTATGATCCCTTCACAGATCTGATGAAACCCCAGTGTCTTTTTCTCTAAAATTTGTGTGTGTGTATTTGTGTAATTTTCTATTACAGCTTCATGTGCATCATGCCCCACCCCATTCCCCCAATTAAAACACCTATATAGTTCATACTACAGGTTAACTAGATTTTTTAGCTTGTCTATCATTTTGACAAATTTTCATAGATTTTTTATGTTTAATAAATGATAAGTATATTGGTCACCTATCCTTAATGTGGAAAATATTTTCTCTTTTTGATCTAAATGCTTACCAACGTGCCCCTGGAATTAATCTGTGTTTATCTTAAATGTAGCACTAAAGGCCAGATCTGAAAAAAACTGTGGAAAGTAAGGTCATGTAAAGCTCTCTATAAAGTTCTGAAGCATTTTATGTCTATTCAAATGTGATCACCATGTTTACAAACTCTTGAGCTGTTCTAACTAAAGAACCCTATATGCTGGTTAGAGGATATTTGGCTAAATCAGCAAAGATTATACTAAGTGATATATATAGCACTGACACTGTCCTGTGTGACTGACAAGAGCTTAAGCTTGTGTAGCCACCTGGGGCTCGTTGCTTGGCATTGGGTATTAGGAGGTTTAGCACAGTCATACCCTTTGATTCAGGGGTATACTTTTCCTGAGAGGTGGTTTAGCATGGACTCCAACTTTGAAGTGTATTGGAATCATGTGCAGGGCGTCATGAAACACAGATTGTTGGACTCACTCTCAGAATACTCTACTCTGTAGTATCTGGAGTGGGGCCCAATAATTTACATTTCTGATACTTTTAACCCATTCTCTGCTGCTATTGGGAAGGTTTATTAAATCATAGACTTTAGGGCCAGCTTGTTTGACTCCAGTAATGTCTTTGCTCTCACTAATTGGGTAATTGTGCAGATTAATTAATTCCCCTGTGTGTCAGTTTATACATCCATTCAAATAGGGATAATATTAGCATTTAATATTCTGAGTATAATGTCAAATGCTTAGAAGATTAAACAACACATAGTATATGGTCTATAAATATTAACTGTTATTATTTTTATCTTTATGATCATAACTATTAGGAAATTAACCTGTAGAAATAACATGAGACATACAAATTTAAACCTGAAGATGTTCATTGCAGTAGTATTTATAAGATGGAAAATAAAAAAAAAAAATACCCCAAATCTCTGATGTTAGAAGAGAGGTTGAGTAAATGGTTACATATAAGTTTGAAGTAGTATGGGATACCCATTAAGAATCACACTCTGTAGAACATAATACAATAATTGATGTGGGGGAAAACCCTGAAAAAGCCTGTGAAAATATTTATTTTGAAGTATGTTAATGGGATTGTGTTTCACTTTGTATAATTTACATTTTTCTGTATATTTTAAGATTTCTACAATAACATTTTTGCCTTTATAATTAAAATAACTATTATTATTAATGTAATCCACATTCACACACATTGGAAACTTTTATGAGATGTATATAAATGGCAGACAATACCAACTTCTAGGTGCTCCCACCATCAAATTTGACAACCACTAAACATCATTATTTAGTAGCATTCATTTATGACACAATCAATATTTTGTCAATAAAGATAGTAAAAGTGGAAAAATGCACTTGTTTTCTTTAGATTTTTCTCCACTGCTCCCCCTTCCAAGTTTCTTCCTTGTGTAGACTTGATCTTGCTTGGTTTTGAGAATCATGTATAGATACTTATTTCACTGCCTAGAAGCTAGAAAAGGCAGGAGGAACATTCCATTCAAGACACATTGAAACCCTACTGACAAAGGTTTAAAGTCCCCATTTCTAGCATGAATGAATTGGGCAAGTTATGCCAATCTCTCTGAGCCTTACTTTTCACATATGTAAATAGAGGAGTAGAGAGAACTCCCACAGAAAGTTTATGTGATCAACACATTAGCGAATTTACAGAAAGGCCTTAGCACAATGGTCAGTCCTTTAAAGTGTGCTCAGGACACTGTAATTGTTCTTTTTTTAAAAATTGATTTTAGAGAGAGAGAGAGACATTAATCTGTCATTCCAATTATTTATGCATTCATTGGTTCAGAACCACAACCTTGACATGTTGGGATGATGCTCTAACAAACTGAACTACCTGGATAAGGTCAACACTGTTAATTGTTCTTGGTCCTCATTTCCCTTTTGAGGACAGGGAAAAAGTCTGTGGCTGAAGTCTTAGAGACCCAAAGCTAGAAGCCAGGAGAGACCCGAGTTGCGTTCCATTCCTTAGCCTGCCCCACCCACTTTATATTCAGATCCAGTCACCTGAGATCACGGTAGACATTCACCTGGGAATCTCCCAGGAGAACCCTCAGCCTGGACTACAGGAATTCTTGTCTTCTTTCACTGAGATGATTGATCGAGATAAGCCCTCAGCCCAGCTTGACAACACAACTGTTCATTGAGAAACTGACCTCTACATGAAAACTGCAAAGAATCAGTTCTTTTAGGCAATTAGTCCTCAATTTACCATTTGAGAACAGAAAACACATCTTAATAAATGCAGAATTTCTCCTCCTTACCTACTAGGAACATTACTGAAGGGGCCCCACACACAAGTGTTTTAAATTTAGAGGCAGAGTAAGGACACAGTTTGCCTTCAGAATCTGAATTGAATCAGGGTTTTATTTCAGATAAAATCTTTGGGGCTCATAACATAAAAAACACAACTTCTACTGGCATTACGCAATTTGCTACGGGTCATTTAACAAAATGTTTGTATATGTAAGCTCAGGTTCTTCTTTTAAGAAAAAAGGAGAGGTGGAGGGTGGGGATTGGATTTTGCTAAAATCCAGGTGGCATTTCAGTTTATATTTAATTTTAATTGGAAATCAAAAACAGGCTAGGGAGAAAAAAATCTACCATGTTTTCTTTACTAAGAGTATCCATTGGGAGGGGGCAGACATTGCCAGCCAAATTTTAAGAAGCAGCTTTTTTATTGGCATGTCTATTTTTTTCTGGCAAACTTCTTGTGCCTGCATTTTCTTTTTTAAAATCTAAGTTTTTACACATGGCAATGGTTCTTATGTTCCAATGTTCTTTGCTGCCCTCCCTCTGTAATTTCCATGGGATTAATACCTAGAACCAGGTTGGCAAATAATTATATACACCACATGACTGACATCCTCCCTAGGCTGTTGTCTGGCAAATCCCCATTTTAGATCCAGTCTGAAGATAACATTTGATTCTTGTAAAGGCTGAGAAGTTTTTTAAAAATTAGGAAAAAAGAAGGGGCTTGTTTTCAAACCAAGAATTTTAGAGTTCCTCTAATCTGTGACTATAACTAGCTACAGGTGCATTTTGTTAAACTCTCGTGAAATATCGGCACAGTTAGGGCTGCTGTGCATGCTGGAAGAGGTGCCTACAGATACCGCTGCGCTCACACAGGGGCGAGAGAGGTCTTTAGTGTGGGCTTTGTGTTAGGCTGGGGTGTCATTCAGATGTTCTCAACTGAAACTTAATTTAGGCATTTCTACTACACAATTAATGACATGTTCATTATAGAAAGATTAGAAGATGCAGCTAAGAAAGCAGAAAACAAAAAACTATACTGCTCGAAATCTCATTTTACAGAGATAACAACTGCTGACATTCTTTATCCTTTTTTTAAAAATCATGTCATCACATTTTTGCCTATCAATTTCTATTCCCACCATGGAACTTCATAGGTTAAAAGAAATCTAGCAATAATTTTATATGTGTGAATCGTTACAGTTAATTTTCATAATGGTGGTTCATAGTTGCATCTTAATTTAATTTCATGTTTTGTTTTTCTAGCTTTAGGGTAAATATTGTGTACTTTGTTTCATATATCATAGGTTATGGTCTATTTAATTCTGCCCTAATTTTACCCCTTCACCTTCTCCTGTCTTTGCCAGGTAATTCAGTATTTGGGTACATTTCTTAGAAATTACTTTTAGGAGGAATCATTCAGCATGGTATGATGTTAGATAATCCACCCATTTTCAGTAAAGAAGTTCATTTCTTCTCTTTATCAAAAATTGTAAACCACCTTATTGTCACAGATTTTTATAAGTTTGAAGTTACTAATGCCGGTGTTAGTTATACCAATAGAAAATTTACTGAAGGCTTCCTTTCTCCTAATCGTATGTTCTGCACTGTTGCATGTGTTAGTGCAGTTTGTTCTCACAAGCGTTCTATGAGCTAAGTACTCTTAAAATTGGTATTCTTCACAGGAAGAAACTTGATTAGCTGCCCAAGTTCACAGAGCTTACAACTGGATAAGCCTGGCTTCTAACCCACACCCACTGGATCCAACAGCTCAGCTCTTCCTCACAGCACCCAGGTCTCTCTCACAGTGTGGTGATGAGGTCATGCAAGAGAAGGGGTTCCTCTTATTTCCTGGACATCAGGACCCTCAAACATTCTCTTTCAGAACTCTTCCATTTCAACCCACCTTTTCTTGCTGAGTCCCGTCAGAAAATGTCAAATATTCCCATTGATAGAAACTTTTCATTATTCTCCCTTTCTTATTTTCAGGTTGAACCCTTATTTTTAACAAGTGTGCCCATGTTTACCTTAAGCAGCTGTGTTTTGCTGCTTGAGTTTGTTTCTTTTCATTTCAAAGGGACAGTCCTACTTCACCACTGTGGCCTGAATCCTTCTAATGAACACCTGGCACACCCAGGCAGAAATTAGTCCCATTCCTTCCATTTCAAAAACACTTCAATTGGAAGGTCTTTGTTTGACTCCAGAAATGACAGAAATTCAGGGGTGCTGGTGGTGAAGTTTCTTCCAGTGTGCTCAGACAATAAATCTGAATGGTTTGGGTCTGGAACATTTGAACCATGATACCAATATGAAAAACTTTTCAAATTGCTGTCTTCTTAACTAGTCAGAGGGCATGGAGTGTTTGCTTTTGAGAAATGGGAAAGCTCCGTTTATTAATAAGTCTACTCTTAATAAACTGCAAGCTGTGGTGATTGCAATAGGTATTTTGTAGACAACCTAAAAGCAGCCATTTGGGGGTGGACATGTTCCTGTTTATTACTCTTATGCTGGATACATGGAGTTAGAAGACTACACACTTTCTCCAGGTTCCCCACACAGCTGTCACACATGGGCAAGAGGGGGAAGAACTTCTGTGTTTTCTTAGTGTTATGTAACTGGCCCCAGCCCTTTTCCCAATCAACAAAAAAAAAAATGTATTTGGATAAAATATTTCAAGTATCTGTGTTTCTTGAAGAAAGCATTCACCTAGTTTCATTGATTAATGAGTTAGCCCTTTAGAAGTTGCCACAATTATTTTCCTTGTTTTAAAATCTAGAAAAGTGGGTTATTTATTTTCCTTTGAGAGTGATTAGCTCTGTCAACAAAATGTCCTTTGCTCCCCATGTTGTATTTGTGTTAATGTTCCCATGCTTCACCTGCTTTGCTCAGACAAGCATCACTCTAGTCAACACAGAACAATTGCTTAGCACAAAAATAAAAGATAGTACTCACAAAGATGTCTGATATGGCACTTATAGTGCGAGTTTAAAAGATTCATAAACTACAAGGCAAACTATGTACCTTTCCCTAGCAGCAAAGCATGTATGTTTCCAGTTTGGGAAATAGTCTTAACTTTCCTGGCTTATTTTGGAAGTCAGCTGATTACACATAGCCCTTGCTTTAACCAGCAAATCAGATAACCTGTTAGTTGGACACTGTTCTGAACTAATACAAAAGCCCAGATACCAAGCCACAGTGTACCATTTTTGGTCTAACTTTATCTCTGTCACCTTTAAAAACAAACAGGTCTGCTTTTGATGAGAACAGTGGAGCAAGATGAAAATCGTTTTTTTGGAAGAAAGTCAGTATGAAAATCTCCCACTTTTTAGTTGCTATTTAAGAGGCAAGGAACCTCAGTTTCTTAACGGTGTCACCATGCCCATATCTGAGTTGTCATTGCAAAAGAGACATACTTGGTGGGCTGGAAGAAAATTCAGCTGTTTTAATTTCCAGCACGAGGTGCTACTTGAAAGTCCACAGTAGCCTCCATACAGCCTGGTCATGGGGCCAGCTCACCACTCTTCTCCTGGTCGTTTCATAGAATCTCTCCTAAGTTATTCCTTATGTTTAAATACTAGGTCATTCCTACCCCTAGTTGTAGATACTGAGCTCTTTCAGAATCTACACCTCCTGTGAGATGATAAAGTAACTTTATTTGGTCCCTTAAAACATATTACCAGTCCCCTCTTAAATGCAACTGTTGTCTCCCATATCCTCAATTCTCCTCCCCCTTAATCCCTACCCCAAATATGTGTTTGTTTTCCTTATTTTCCTATGTAAGGTAATAGAATTTTTAAAATTTCTCTCGATGATCCAGCCTCACATTTTACGGATGAAGAGAGTAAGCTCAGACATATTTAAGGCTTTGTCTTTTGATTAACATTTGCATGGACACCCCTGTTATGTTTAGAAAGTCTTCTGGGGTATGTTGTGGGACCTTCCCTGACATGTCAGGATGCATGAAATCAGAAACTTCATTCCTGTGGTTACCAACACCATAAGAATTAATGTTTGACACATCGGTGTGACTGTGTACACACACATCTGTTTTTAAATTTTTGTTATCAATTCTTGGCAAGTTCTTATTTTTCTTCACTGTAATCTCTCTACAGCATGGATCAGTAAACTTTACATATAAATTTACTTTAAATAGTAAACTTTGTTGGCTTTTCTGTCTGTCATAAATGCTCTGTGTGAACACAGATAATACATAAATGGGCATGGCTGTGTTTCAATAAAACTTTACTTACAGAAATAGTATCTCAGTGGAAAATTGCAACAGTGGGAAATTGTAACCCACCCCACCATTCTTTTGACATTGTTTCTTTAAGTGCTGACTGTAGTATACAGTTTATAGATGAACAACACGTTTGTGTTCGAATCCTAGGAACTAACTTCAAAAGATACAGAATCTGACCTTCAGGCATCCCCAGCTCCAAGAGATTTGCTGACCTTCAACTATAGAGCCAGGATGATATAAAGCCAGGATGACGTGAAGCCAGGATGACTAAACCAGGATGATGCACACTGGACCAACACTTGCCTTATCAGAATAGATTGTGCTTATCTGCATGTACAGAACTTTTTAATTCCCTCCTTTGATCTCTTTGTTCTGTTCCCCTCTCCCTCCTTATAAAAACCTCTGCCTCCACTGAAAGGTGGATATGGGCTTTGTGACACGAGTCCCCCATCTTCCAGGAGATGCGCTTTGAGGCATGAGTGCCCCATCTTCCAGGTGGCCAGTATCTGCAAATAAACCCCTTTTCTTTAGGTCAGCACTTGCCTCTTGAGTATTGGCTTTTGTAGTGGCAGGCAGCCTGACCTGTGTTGGGTTATAGTAGCAGAGGGTTGGATTGAACCTTTGGGCAGTTGTTTATCAACCCCTGCCCTAGAAGGTACAGAGATGGTGGCTCAAGGAAATTTTTTCTGTGTAGCAAGCGGTAGAGTTTCTCTGTTAGTCACACCATGTCTTAAGATTGATGGCTTATTTTTTCACTTTCTTCTTAAAAAAACCCAGAAAACTCTTCTCACTTCCATCCTTCCTACCAGAGTCTATTCCCCAATTCCCATTAAAGCTTCATTTACTGTGGTTATACTGGTTACTGCAAGCCCAAATTTTCTTAAATGCTTTTGGGAAAGAAGCTAAGACTTTCCAGAACATGCCAGCAGTCCTTTGTAAGACAACTTCAGTCCTCATGGCTATATGACATTTTTATGGAACTTGCCAGAGTTAACCTCTGTAAATTCTTCCTAGATAAGCATGGTTCTCATGGACTGGCCTACTGTTACTGCACTCCCACTCTCATTTACCTTTCATTGACTTCTGCTTACAATGGATAGCCTCTTGACTTTGGATCTGGTTTTGTCCTTCTGTGTGGAATGCATAGTTTTACTAATAGGATAACAGCTGATACGTTGCATCAAAAGATAATTCTGGCTCTTTTATATTTGCAGTGTTTTTATGCAGAACAAAAGCATGCCCCCCAAAACCATAGAGATTTTTTGAGGGGGATGCACTTTCTATTCTTGAAACCCTGTAAATGGAAACAGGTTTCTTGGGTGGTAGGTTTGAGGAGGCGAGAAGATGGAGATTTTGGGGTTGAGACAGTGAAACTGAAGTGTCTTATGGTCTGATTGTGCCCTCCCCTGGGGCCACTCAAGCTCTGTGGCTGGGGTTTTGGTCTTTGGAGATTTCCATTTAGTAATAATGCTTATAAAAGGGTTAAAAAGGGGGCATACATATATTTTCCAAGGTTTTAGTTTTTATTTTTCTATAGAGCATCAGAAACTTTGTTTTTTAAAAAAGTCATTGTATATATATTTTCTTTTATTGAAAGAAAAAAAAAAAAAAAGGACCACTGGCCAAGATGGAAGAGTAGGTAGGTGCACCGTACCTCCTTGCACAACCAAAAGAAGGACAACAACAAATTTAAAAGCAAAAAACAACCAGAAGTGACAGAATGTCCAACTGTATGGAAGCCCTACAACCAAGGAGTTCAAGAAGAGACATTCATCCAGACCTGTAGGAGGGGCGGAGACAGGCAGCTGGGCAGAGAGGACTCATGGCAAGGCGGCGGCTGGTAGAGCAGGCAGTCCCACATTTGCATGCAGATGAATAGAGAGGAACAAGGGAGGAGCAAGACAGACCAAACAACCCAGGGTATCAGCACTCGAAAATAAAGCCTTAAAACCTCTGATTGAAAAAAACCTGTGGGGATTGGAGCAGTGGAAGAAACTCTAGACTCACAGGAGAGTTTGTTAGACCCACAAGGTCTAGAATGTACACAAAACCACCCACCCAAGAATCACCACCAGAAGGGCCCAGTTTGCTTGTGGGTAATGGAGGAAGTAACTGAAAGCTGCGGAGAGCTGAGCAAGAGGCAAAACAATGTTCCTCTCAGACACCTCTCTCACACACCGTGCCACAATGCAGTGACAAGCCTTACCCCACCCTGACCAGTGCCTAAGTCTCCACCCTTTACTTCATAATAGGCCTGCTGAGACTAAATAAATAAATAAAAATTTAAAAAATGGTCCAAATAAAAGAACAGATCAAAGCTCCAGAAAAAATACAACTAAACAATGAAGATATAGACAACTTATCAGATGCACAGCTCAAAACACTGGTGATCAGGGTGCTCACAGGAATGGTTGAGTATGGTCACAAAATAGAGGAAAAGGTGACGGCTATGAAAAGTGAAATACAGGAAAATGTACAGGGAACAGAAAACTGGGACTCAAATCAATGATTTGGACCAGAAGGAAGAAAACAACATTCAACCAGAACAGAATGAACAAACAAGAGTTAAAAAAAAAAAAAGAAGAAAGGCTTAGGAACCTCTGGGACAAATTTCAACATTCCAACATTCGAATATAGGGATGCCAAAAGAAGAGGAACAGCAAGAAATTGAAAACTGACTTGAAAAAATAATGAAGGAGAACTTCCCCAATCTGGCAAAGGAAATAGACTTCCAGGAAATCCAGGAAGCCTAGAGAATCCTAAAGAAGTTGGACCCAAGGAAACATACCCCAAGGCACATCATAATTACATTACCCAAGACTAAAGATAAAGAGAAACTCTTAAAAGCAGCAAGAGAAAAGGAAAAAGTTACTTACAAAGGGGCCATAAAACTGTCAGCTGATTTCCCAAGAGAAGCCTTGCAGGCAAGAAGGGGCAGGAAAGAAGTATTCCAAGTCATGAAAGGGTAGGACCTACATCAAGATTGCTCTATCCAGCAAAGCTTTCATTTAGAATGGAAGGGCAGATAAAGTGCTTTCCAGATAAGGTCAAGTTAAAGGAGTTTATTGTCACCAAGCCCTTATTGTGGGGACCTATCTAAGAAAAAGAAGATGATCAAAACTATGAACAGTAAAATGACAGCAAACTCACAACTATTAACAACCCAACTTTAAAAAACTAGAACTAAGCAAACAACTAGAACAGGAACAGAATCAGAGAAATGGAAATCACATGGAGGTTATCAGTGGAGAAAGGGAAGTGGGGGAATGAGGGAAAAGGTACAGGGAGTAAGTAGCATAAATGGTAGGTACAAAATAGACAGGGGGAGGTTAAGAATAGTATATGAAATGTAGAAGCCAAAGAACTTATATGTACAACCCACGGATATGAACTAAGGGAGGGCCAGGAATGCGGGAGGAGGGTTCCAGGGGGAAATAAAGGGAGGGAAATGGGACAACTGTAATATTATAATCAGTAAAATATATTTAAAATAAAATATGGAAGACCAACCTAGAAACTTCCTAGAAACAAAAGCTGGATTGTCCATGATTAAGCAAGAAGGCTATCTGAGATTTGGCAGCAAAGATAACAGGTTGGGTTGTTACTTATCAAAGGAATATTTGCTGTTGGCCTTAGTATAATAATGTTAATGAGATGATTAGGTGGTGGAGATTTTTCAATAAATAATTGATAAGGATTAGAAAGTGCCTTTTCTGCAAATAAATTTCAGAATAATTAATATTCATGGATTCTGTTTGTCAACAGAAAAAATGGAAATGAAGATGGGCCCCATCACCAGAACACTGGCCCTGAAGGGCATCTGAAGATGAGACTAGGGACGGAGAAGCTGGTGGCCAAGCCATGGCCCAGACCCCCGGCCTGTGCCTGTTGGTACCGCTTCCCACATTTCACATCCACACCTCCCAGTTGCTGTCCTCCCCTGAGAAACCCTGACATTCAGGTTTCTAATAGATTCTTGGTTCTAAAGTGTGAGGACAGAAGCAGTGAGAGAGAAGGCAGCTTGCTAATGCAAAAGCAGTGTATGAGAGTCACTTTTATTTCTTATTTATAATCTACACGCACACTCCAGATAATAGATGGCACCACTCATTCAGTATTTTAACTTCAAAGCAGAGGAAAGGCCTGAATGACAGAGCCGGGAGCAGGGTACAAGGTACCAACAACAAGAGAAAAATATGTCTATTTACGGGATTACATTTGTTAGCACGCTGTCTTCAGATATTGTTCCCCCAGGAATAGCAAGAATGTGTGCAGTGCGAGCAATGATTTAACATCTGAAAATGGTACTTAAAGACTTTCTGGCTGGTAGTAATGTGATGAAGGCTTCTGAAGGGGACTTGGGGACTTCATTTCTTCTATTGATCTGTATGTCTCTCTGGTTTTGGTCAGAGGTAATTGCATGTTTAACCCCTCAAATAGCTTTAACCCTCGAGGTGTCAACTTTTACCTGTGTGAAATGTGCTTTCATTTCAACAAAGACAGAATTTGGAATTTCCTTGCCAAAAATCATTTAAATTAAAAGAAACAACATGTCTCTTCGCATGTGTGAGAGAGAGAGGTGGGGGTGTTGGGGAGAGTAGATGTGTGGCCAGCTGGATGGGTGGAAAGATGTTACAGCAGCGTTTAAGGATTCAATTAGGTAAAGAAGCCTGTCCTACCTTATTTGTTGGGAGGAAAAGCAGTTAAAATACAAATATTAAGAAGAATGAAAACTTTTAAAAGGATAAAAGAAAAGGGAGAATGACAAAAAATAGCTGTTTTCATTTTGATTTCATCCTGGCTTGAGCTTAGAAAGAGAAGGCACCGCAGATCCAGAGAAGCTGTAGATGGACCCTAAATTAAGAGTATAAATTTTTTGTTTGCCCCAGCAATCTGTTTTTCTCAATTAGGGGTCATTCTGAGAGATCTGCTTAATAGCTTATGTGAAACAAATATTAACACAAATTGTGTAATTATATCAAAGTCCCAAATTTCTCAAATTTACAGTTTTCAGCTAAGAACAGACCCGCAGTAAAGCATCCTATAGTCAGAGGAAGCACACTGTAAGGCAACCATGAGGCTAGATCCCAGTGACTTTCACAGTTTATTTTCATGGTATTTAAATTATGATACCAGTGGGTATTTTTAATTAGTGTGCACTTGTCTGCATAAGCCATGTTGGCAAATTTGATTCATTCATACAGTAGTCGCTGTAAAAGAGGCCAGCACAGCCTGCAGAAATTAAAATTAAAAGTTTCTGCAAGCTGTTGTCGACATGACCATATCTCATTAACTTTAAAAATGGAGATTATTTGCCTGAAAGCTTGATTTGACTAGCAGTAATCAAATATTAGGCTGAACCGAGTGCGGGTGGGGGGGCACCATTGTTGTGATGTATACCGCAAAGTGTTTTTGCAGTTCACTTTAAATAAGCAGTATAAAATTTTTGTTTTGACAAAAGGAATAAAAAGGAGAAACATAGACATATGGCCTCAACAGTATTATTAGGATAGTTTTACTTTAGATTAAGACTCATTATTTATGAAGTTTGCTGAACACAAATATGATCGTGCTAATTACCAATTCTCTGTTTAAGGAGGCAGCTCAGTGATCTGGAATGGCTTCCCCTGCTTGATCAAAGTTTCAGGATTGGAGAGGGGGCCTGTCTCATGATTCACTTTCATTTTTTCTTCTGGTTAATTGACATGAACCTGAAATTTGTACATTGGTTTCATCTCATTGTTTAAATTACATATGACGATGAAGGTTGCAAAATTGTGCATAACATAAACCAAAATAGAAGGGTCCTCTTCATATCTGCTTTATAAATAGCTTGCTGTTTGAATTAGTATCTGATCAAATCTCTTCTGGCCAGTCCTTGAGGAATCTAATGTTGAACACCTGAAGTTACTTAACTATAGTAGATGTGATCTCATTTTCAATTTTGTTTTATATTTTCCCATGCATAAGTATAAACTGTAAAATGAAGATGCACTTTGGGGGGGAAAGGAAAGAAAGAAGGTACAGTTAAACAAAAGATGAAAGATAGGTTTATGCCTTTTTATGTCTATGGACTCAGAACACGTTCCGCTAAAGGAACATGAGGCTAGAATGTAAGTAGCTGGTTTTTGCATTAGGCTCTCCCTGGAGGTAGCAGAAAAATATCATGTCCCTGCATGAAATGCGAATGTGAAATCTACCAGAAAGAAATATTTATGACCATTTTATGCTTGATTAGGCTTAGTTGACATCTGTTAGAAGACAGGGACTGGACAAAGAGAGAGATGCTCGGGGGCAAATGTTAACAGAGTTGTTTAGAGGAGGCAAGGGCAGAGGCGTCCATTTACTGCCAGGCAAAACACAGGAATTGTGTTAGCAGCAGTGCAGCTGACAAGAATCCACTGTGATGGAGATGCTAAAATGATTCAATGAAATAGTCAAATACAGCTGTTGATAGTGACTGCAGTGCTTCGTATCTAGGGGAAACCATGATCTAGTAACTTCCAGAGAGCCAGCACCTTAATAAAATTACAGAAATGTGACTCAGCTATAAAAGGAGATCACCATCACTTTTTAAGTAAGTTTTACATTCTCCTGCCAGGCAGACTTAGCAGTACCAGGAAATACGGCAGTATTTCTCAGTGAAAGGAAATTAATTAAATCACACACCTGCCTCTGAATACTTCTACAACCCAAGTTTCCTTTCCTATCACAAGTCTTCCCTGTAAAAAAATAAAATAAAATAATATTGTGGGCCTCTCAGTTCCATGGAAGCACTTCATCACTTTAAGCAGTGCAAATGTTTGCCCAAAAAAGAAACGAAAGTTTTCCAACACTGGCAAACATTTTATCAATTGTTAAACATTTCAGCGTTAAAGTAAGTGCTGTTTGTCTGAAGAAATGGCTCTACCAAGAGTGGAGGTATGAGCAGTTACTTCATTCTGGTTTCTTTCCCAGCTTCTTTCCTGTAAATTTTCTCTGTCTGGAATGCTGATGGGAACTGTGATTTTGTTTTTGTTTGCAGCAGTTCTGTTGTTTTGATTCTGTCTGAGTGGTATGGAAAACAGCACGTCATTGAGAGTGGGTGTTTTGTCTACCGGCCATTTGGCCATTGCACATATATTTCTCATACTTATTACATGATGACAAGGGAACTGAAAAGGCACAATTTTCCAGTTGAATTTTTCTTTCCAGTTTAATAATAGTGAAAAAAGAAAATAAAGTTAATAGATTTAGCAGTTTGATGGTACTTGCAATGTGATAGCTGACTTTAGGTGGGTTTTTGTTGTTGTTTTTGTTCCTTGTGGAGCTATTCAGGCAAAAGTCAGATTAATGTATCTATCAGTTTCTATAATAAACTGCCTGTGGACAGAGTTTCACATTTTGCACAGAATTGTGAAATGATGTAATTTAAACAGGGAAATTCATAAAAGAATAATAAACAATTTTCACATTATTCTTATGTTAAAGGCTTGGGGTAGTCTTGCCCTGGTTTTATGCTGCATGTAACATAACCTCTACCAATAAATGTATTTTAATTAAAATGAATCAAAATGAAATTTGGATGAGAACCCAGAATACACATCTCAAAGAATAACTTAAGGCTGTTTACTGGCTCCGTTTGGACATGCTGTATCTGAAATCTCTCTTCACATTTGCAATGTTAAGGAACATATTGCGAGAGTTTGGAAGTTAGCACTACGAGTAAGTAATTTTTGGTGTGGTACAAAAGCATAAAATGGAAATGATGATTAATTTTCCAATTTTTCTCAGCAGATATCTAATCATTGTACCATAGACCGCCCAAGGCTCCCATTAAAGATTTAAAATGCAAGAAGAAGGCAGACTCAAAAAGGAGGGATTTGGGATTAAATAATATAAAATAACTTTAGGGCAGTATTGAGGTATAGCTGTTGGCACAGGGATTCTCATACTTTTTTTGAGATCCTCTTGAAATATTGACACCAACTTATTATATGCAGTGCCATAGGCGTGATATCAATATGATTACTTATACCACTGATTAAATTATAAAAAGAGGTTTTTGTCTTTCAGAAGTTTATTTATACCAATTAATAACAGCAGACTATCAGAATGTCTATATGAAAATTCACATAAATGTTCTCTGTGCTTTAAGTATGATCCTCCTTATTAAAGAATTTTGCCTGTAATGCTACACTAAATATATATTACTTCTACTTTGATGATTTTAGTGTTAGATGAGGGAATGCAGTGTTTGGGGGTCACCAGTGCGTGTACAGCATGATTTTCTTCAAATCAAGGGAACTTTTATAGTCCTGGAAGAAGTGGGCATCACCACCTTGGTATATAAAAGCTGTCAGTAAGGTCCAGCTGGTCCTCTCTGAGCTCCGCTGTACCGTGTTTATCACTTTGCTCAGTTCCACATAATAACATCTTCATCTGAGATTGCTGTGGCACAGGGGAACTGCATTTGTTGATCAAATTTGGCTGGATAACACTGTGATCTCGTATCCTGAAGTGCGGAGATGTGCCTGGAATATGTAAGTGCAAAACTGCCCTCTTGATTGATTGATTCTGCCTGTCACAGAACAAGATAACCGGATCAGTAAATACTCTGTGCACTTCACCATCATCTCCGCAATCAAAAGTGAGGGCATCATGGGGCTAGAACACATTGGGCATGATGGGAATGCACGCATTTCAGAAAGATCGTCAGGAGGGCATGCACACACACACACAAGATTTCTTTGTGTGTGGTTTCCTAGAAGAGAACAGTGTAATGAAAAGTATTTTCTGTATGTTTAGAATGCTTCCTGGTTGTAAAAGTAGAGTTTATTTTGCAGCTGTCATCTTGGAGGTGTTCAACATTTATCATAAAAAGTTGTTATTCGGGTTTTGTTTACAGAGGAGATTTAGAATGCAGATTAGGGAAACATAGCTGGATAAGAGGTCACAGTGGTCTCAAGCACAAAAGGAGGTTGCACCCAAGATTTGCTCCTATTAAAATAAACTTTTTGTTTAAACAGATGGGCCAAATACATGTAAACAAGTTGTTTAAACTTTTACTAAATTCCCAGGGAGTGCCTTTCAAAATTAGCATGGATTGCCAAATTTGGTGTTTAATTATACAGAGTTCAAGAGAAGTTCAGAGAACGGAACTCTGAGTCTTTGGGAGATGAGGTGATGGCGGGTCACCAGGTGGCATACATTGTTTACAGTGCCTGGATCAATCCCCTCACAGCACAGCGCATCTTCCTCAGGTTGTCTCTCCAAGGGCTGCCTTCTATTCCTGTGCTGTCCCTCAGGGTCCTGGAAGACTGCCCTCTACACTCTATAGCACATGGCGAGCGGAGGAGGAAGGAAGTGTTGGACTCCCCTTGTCAATACTTTTCACATACTTATGAGGTGTTTGTCTCTAGAATGTAGGTAGTTTTATAAGTTAAAGTCTTTCTTTTGGGGAACTTAGTTGTTTTCTTAAAGTCAAGCAATCAAACCTGCCTTCTTTCATCCTCTGTTTTCATGCTATTAGTTGGGAAATGAAATCAGATGCTCAAACATGACATTTCTGTTACCACCAGCAACATACAGTTACTTGATGACAATGTTGCTTCTCATTTTATATGTTTAGAAAATTCAAATTGCTATGAGAAAATGCCCCAGACCAGTGACTGATGGAATCTTGTTGACTACTTCACCTATGGATTTTGCAAAGACCTCCCAGGGTTCATGCCCTTCCATGTGCCTTTCTGGTTGTCTTAGCTGCTTCTTGGTGAGTGATGTCTAGACCATCCTAGCCAAGTTGTTGTTGTTGTTTTTCTGGTTTGTTGGCTGGAATCAGTACTTACCCTCTTCCTTAGACACAGTTTGTTTATCTGGACCATGTGACAAATTAAAGGCAAGGGGGAAAGTGGGGGTTAGAACCAGTCATTAAGTCAGGAAACTTATGTCTCTGCAATAGTTTCTTCCATGGAGTATCAGTTACAACAAAAATTTCAAAAGATTTTTATATAGAAAAAAACAGTTCTCACACATAAGAAAAAATATTACTGTTTTTGAAATGTCTAGCTAGTCCTTTGTGACTTACTTATTTTTATTTGAAATAATTATAAGGCCTTTTGGCAGAATTGGCCTCCTTTCTTAATTTTTTTGAATATGAAGAAAGCTTAATTGAGTTTAATGTTCTTTAAACAGAAATTTGTGAGGTGCTGATGATTTTAGAGAAGTCATTCTGGGAAACAGGTTTTGATTTAAAAAAAAAAGAATGGTGTTTCCTTTCAGTTTGTTGAAAGCTATTCCTAGTAACGTTTTAGAAAATAATTTTCTTTTCAGGGTGTGTTTTATTTCCATCTCTTTCAGGAAAGAGAAAGTGTTTTATTGGATATTTTTGTTTCAGTCCTTGTTTCCATTATTTTTGCCAAAATTCATGGGAGTTCACTTTCCATCTAAATGCCTGAAATATTCCTTGAAGAATCTGCATTTTGGGACAACTAGGAAAAATGCTATGTAAATTGGTCGAAGGAAGAAAAACAGTTATTACTCTAGTCATCTTAACCACTCACTTTTTCCTTTTGTTATTTTGGAGACAAATAATTTCAAGTGTAATGGGCTAGAGGTGGGTGGAGAACATGCATTTGAAGTTCAGTGGATGTTTGGTGTTTGTTGTATGATAAAGTATTAAAGATAGAAATGGTTGGTAGATTTGTTATGAGAAAACACAAAACAGGTTCCTAAAACTGTGCACTGTCTTGTGAAATCATCTTGACTAAAAGATTTTTTGTGAAAGCAATTTCCTGGTTTTTCTGTGTAAATTTGTTAAGTCTTTGGGAATTAATATTAGGCAGTTTCTGTTCTAACGGTTTTCACTGCTTCTAGCAACATGTGTTTTGTTCTGCTTTGGTGTCATCTGTCCTTTCATTCTTTTAGTTTTCCCCATTTGCAGGCAGTGCCCCTGTGTATTCCTGGTTGTCACAGGGAACGCAACCATTTGAGATGGGCTACTCTGTCCCTTTGACCCATGCCTATCTATGTCTTTATTTTTGGGCTGGGTGGATGGGATGGGATTTAGCTTTGGTCTGTGAGGAATTGTACCGACAGACTCATATTTGGCTGGCAGACATTCATCCCTTGATCTTTCCACAGTCTCCGTGGTGAAGAGGCCCTTCTCACTACTATCGAGGGACTGCTTTCCAACATTTCTGTAGTGCTGGGAGAAAATTTAAAAAGTTGATTAAAAACGGGCAAGTCCGTGGTTTCTGCAAAAATTTTGCTACTTCAGACTGTGGGACTTGTTTGTTTTGGCTGGTCTCTGTGGCAAGTCAGGCACATTTATATAAAAAGTTCATATTTATCATTTCCGTTGAAATTTTGCATATATTAGTGATGAACTAAATTTGAACAAAAGACTTTCCTGATGTTATTGTTTTCCCTACTTCTGGAATGTGAAGGAACATAGAATAGACACATTTTAATATGGTTGTCCCATGCTTGACCACCATCATTTATTTGTAAATGATCAAATTTTTTTATAGTGCTATAGAGATTGGCCACTAAATGGCCACCTGTTTGCTATGCAAGAGAATTAATAAAAATGCTTATTGCTAGAGGAAAGCTTATATTCAATAGTCTGTTTGTCCTGTGTTTCAACCATCCGAATCACAGCCAAAAAAGCAATTGTCTACTACATATTTCAAACAGATGCTGAGGGGTAGTAAGGGTGACTAGAATTCACAGCAATAAAATCCTGCTCTCCAAGTTCCCTTGAAGGAAGTGAACTCATAAATTTTTTGCTACCTACTTATTTGTCCTGTCCTTTGAAGTATTTAACATTAATTTAGCCTAAAAATCATTGGCACCTCAATTTTTCATTGAAGTATCAGGGGCTGTTAAAGGCCTACCCTGAGTGTGCCTGGAAAAAAAAAAGGATTCTAGAAGCAGATTTACTAATTTAGCTGTCATTCATGTACATTGTTTTTATTAAAACCTATGTTATATACATTCAAAGTTCTGTATCTCAGAAACTGTTCCCTTTGAATTTATATTTGTTTATGTGTATGACTGTAGAAAACACAATTTAGATGGAATACAAGCTTGTTTGTTGTTGTTGTCATTTCTTTTCATTGCCTTGGTACATCTTCTAATGGGGAAATACAGACTGTCTATGCTTGGGAGAACCATAGCAGTAGTAATTGGAATAATAAATGCTACCAGAAAGTTTTTATGAAATGTGAAAAGTAAAAATAGAGATCTCCCCAAATGTGAAGTATCTGATAGCCGGCATTATCAGTAGACAGCGTCTTATATCACATTCATCCCAGTGCTCTGACTAGTTACCACAGATCATGAAAGGAACACTGTGTTCCACAGGAAGCTTTCTGGGTTCTTTCCCACCTGTTGGTATGTACATAGCAATGAATGGCTTAGAGATGGTTTATTTCCTAGGCTTTCCAAACTGGCTATCTGCTCTTTCCTTATCATACCTCTTCTCTACTTCCTATAGCTTCAAAACTGGAATATGACCTCTTTTTTTTTAAGGAGCTCAGAGAGACCTCAAAGAAAAAGGGAATGAAGAAACTAAAATAATGTATCAAACAAAGTTTTCAGATGCCCAAAGTATGTGGTCCTTTAATTTTCATTCAACAGACTGAAAATTTAGAAGAGACTCTTTTGTCTAAAGTAGTTCCTACATGCGCATATCACCATCCCTACTCTCCATTTGATTTCATCACAAAGTGTATCATTGGTTGAAAATATCCCAGATGGGGTGGCTTATAATGTGCCTCTTGCCACTAAATGTGCATTCCAGTAAGATGTTAGAGACTCAGTCATGCTTCCTGCTATATCTCTGGCACTTCACTGTAATAGGAACTCAGAAAATATTTAACTAGAATGGGCAGTTACTCCAAAAATCTCGGCTACCTTAAGGTTGCTTATCTTAATGGGACTAGCTCCTCCTTGAGTCAGAAGAGAACTTCTGAAAGGATCATACTGATTATGCTTATTTCAAAGAGATATGAAAACAAAGGCTGTGGGAAGAGATGGTTAATCAGAATTTCAGGCTAGTATTTAGTTGTATTTGTCCTGATATTTTGGCCAGGTTTTAGTTAGCTAGGTATCTGTTACACCCTGTAGTTTGGTATACTGTTTCAGCTTTCCAAATAATAGATTGCTAATGGTCGATGTTTAAATTTCTAATTCAGGTGAGCTGCCTGTTCAGCAGAATTTTAATAGTTGTGAGAGATGATCAAAACCAGGTCAAAAAGCACTTAAGGTACATTTTTACTGTACCTTATACATTTATAAGTACCTTTAGTTTGGTATCTGCATGGATGGGCCTGTGGCTTTTTTTTGGATATGACCATAAACTGAAGTAAGTGATTTTTCTAAAATTGTCATGAACTAAAATTTATCTTCACTTAGCAAGCATCTCCCATCTGGGTAAATAAGGCATCATTTTTTTAGTTCTCCAACCTGAATGTTGACTCAATTTCTCTCGAGTTCCTTCAGTTATCCATGTAGTAGCTTTTGCAAGCTCCCATTTTCTCCCATGAGATCTGACTCTATTGTTCAGTCATAGTAAAATTATAACAACCTGACTGACCTCTGTAGCCACTGCTCTTGTTTATTCCATGCATTGAAACTTGATTTTTATTCCTAAAGCATAATTCCGATCACTTTATTCTCTTGCTTTGTTACCTACCAAATTGAGTATAAATTCCTGAGCTAGGTATATGGGGAATGCCATGGATAAAAATTGGCCACATGTTCTTTGCCATCCTTTTCTTACATTTATTTATTTATTTATTTATTTATTTATTTATTTATTTATTTATATTTTTAGAGAGAGGGGAAGAGAAGGAGAAACAGAGGGAGAGAAACATCAATGTGTGGTTGCCTCTCCTGCACCCCTACTGGAGGCGTGACCTGGCCCTCAACCCAGGCACATGCCATGACTGGGAATCGAGCCGGCAACCCTTTGGTTTGCAGGCTGGCACCCAATCCACTAAGCCACACAAGCCAGGGCTTTGCCATCCTTTTCATCAGGAGATAGCTCTGAGACCCCTCACGTTGACTGGGCAGTCCTTTCACTTGCTTTGGGCAGTTCAGTGCAGCAGAAGTGACATTTGTGCCATTTCCAGACCTGACCGCTTTCTGCTTAGTTCTCGGGGAATATCCTTGCCATGTTGCAACACACAGACAGAAAAACCTGAGATGCCTATATCTTGGAGGGACAGACAAGTTCCCAACTGCATGCAGTTGTATAAATGACACCCAGGTGAAAAGAATCACCCAGATGAGCTTAGCTACTACCCAGAATTTTAGAAAAAAATTATTTTAAGTCTCCTGAGTTTTCAGTTGGCTTTTTACATAGCAATAGATAACTGAAACAGGAACCTTAAAAATCAAGCTTCAATTTCCCCTTCCATTCTTATTCTACATTTTTTTAGATCTTTCTAAAATATCAGCTAAGTTTGACTCATAAGCCCACAAAAATGCTTGTTTCCCTTTTCTTATACTACACCATCCACCTGGACCATCTTTTCACCCTACTATTTCTACCTGTCAATTCCATAACGTTAGTCCCCTCCCTCTCTAGTCTTTCCCAAGGCCCTCATGGCTCAACGATGTACATCCTGTCTTAGTCTCTGTCATTGAAGCCACACTTGCATGGGGGTTGAGGTGGGAGGTGACAGTTAGCTATTTGGACAAGGAACATTTTCTTTGTGGGCCTCAGTTCTCACATCTGTGAAATCATGTGGTTGCCTCTCGAGTCTCTCTTCGCCTTTGATATCTAGAATAGAGGTGCCCAGAAGAATGTCCTGCATGGGTGAAAATGTTAATCAATCTGTGCCTTCCCCTGCAGTAGTCACCAAGCAGAGTAGCTCTCAAGCACTTGAAATGTGGTTAGTGCCACTGGAGAAGTGGATTTTTAAATTTTATTAATTGTAATTAATTTAAATTTAAATAGCCACATGTGACTAGTGGCTACCATTTGGAGCAGAATTGTTCTAGAATTTTATGATATTGAAATGGAGGTATTTATTTTCACTTAATGCCAACAAAGGTGTTGCACTTGATTTTTATAAGATCATCAGAATTTGCTCTTTACTTTTCAGAGCCACAGACACAAATGAGCCAGTGGCCAAAGATTTGCCCAGTTCCTGACCCCTTGACCTTACCTAAAGTTTTGCTTGGCTTTTAGAGCACTCCCCTCTGTCCAGAGGCAGCGTGGCCCCCACTTCCCTCTAAGAGTACAGGTCATCTCTCCTTTCGTCACTGCCCAAGCACAGACCCACAGCCTGATGTAGAGTTGCAATTTTTTTGTAAAACTGCAATAGGCTGACTTGGGGAAAAAATACACACCCAGTAGTGTCAGTTGGAAACCAGTCCAGTAGCGTGCACAGTGCTGTGTAGTGGGAATGGGGTCGCCTTTGGCCCTTTGGATGATTGGAAACATGGAGACGTAGGAGAGCTGTTATGAAATTACGTTTTTTATTGGTTCTTCAGCCTTCTGCCATAAATGGCTCTTCTTGAAGGAAGAAAAGAATCCTGTGGTCCAGCTTGAACTTGGGGTGTGCCTGGCAGTTCTACCTGTGGTCTTTAATTTAGAGACCACGGATTAGCAGAATTGTGATTGAGGGTGTCTTACATTTGGGCTAAATTCTCTTCTAAGCATAATTATGTTAATTAGGGCTTTTCTATGGCTTATATTTACCATCATTTAAAAAATTCACATGAAAACCTGATTCATTTTATTGCATTATAAAATAGTGTCATTGCTAACCCATTCTGTGGATCTTGTAGGTCTTGATTTTAGCAGCACACCCCTCCACCCCAGGGTAGGAAATGGACTATTAGCTAAAGCCTTACCACAGTTATGAACCAAAAGTTGAAATATCATAAAAGTAACTGACTACTTAGGGTCACTTGGTTTCCACTCCACCCCACTGTACCTAGTAAGGGCTATTTGTAATCAAGAGAATGGACTGTTTGTGTGAAAGCTGTCTGTGGACAGGGTTCCGCAGCCCTTGATGTGGTCAAGGCCTGTCCAGAACTCACTCCTGGTCTCAGGGAGTTCATTTATCCACTCCCTTTCTCCTACTGCAATTTAAGACAATTTCTTCTGTTCTCTCAGGTTGTAGAAGACAACATGTTGGCGGCTGCTATGTCACAACCGATCCTATGATACTTGAAGACAGTTATCATGCCACCCCATAATCTTCTCTTTTTCAGGCTACACCATCAAAACCCTTCTAAGCTTTCCTTGGAGGTTCCATTTTCCATCCTCTTACTCATTGACTTGTCCTTCTCTTGAGTCTTTCCACACTCTTGCAATTTTCTGAAAACACAGAATCCAAAAGGAGATGCTTTACATATTGCTCCAGGCTTCCGTTGAGGATCTTCATGCATCAGCAGACATTTTCTTTTGATTTTTAAGTACTGTTCAACTGTTTGTTTTCACATTCAAGCTAACCTTGCTGACTTAACAAGTTTGGATTTGTGATAACCATTTATATTTTTTGGAGTGTGGTCTGTGAGCTGAAAGGGAAATTCACAGGCCAAATGACTTTATTATTCAATCCTGTGTTTATCTGTATTTTAGTTTGGGGGTCCTTTTTGTATTTTCTTATTTATTTTTAAATTATCTTAACATTGGAATATAATTGACATATAATGTTAAGTTAGTTTCAGGTGTACAATATAGTGATTTGACATTTATATATACTGCAAAGTAATTACCACAATAAGTCTAGTTAACCCATCACCACACATAGCTACAAAATTTTTTTCTTGTGATGAGAACTTCTAAGATGTACTCCCTTAGCAACTTTCAAATATGTAATACAATATTATTAACTATAGTTACCATGCCATGTGTTACATCCCCATGGCTTATTTAATTTATAACTAATTTATTTCATAATTTATTTGTACCTTTTGACCCCTTTTGCCCACCTTTACCTGCTACCTCTCAACCACCAACCTCTGTATCTATGAGTTATTTTTTTTTCTTTTACTATTAGTGTGATATTATTTTATGTAAGGACCACTTTTTTATTGCCTGTAGTGTATATGAATTGGCATAGCTGAGAGTATGTGGGGACAGTGGAAGGGGCATGTCTGTTGATTACTAAGCTCACAAGCCTCAGGGTCCCTGCTCACCCAGCCTCAGCGACTGCTGCCTGTGCTGTTCACCTACATGTTAGCATGAATGGCTCAGTGGGAACCACCCAAGGAACTTCGACCTGCAATGCTAGCATGTATAGCTGGCAATGATCTCTTGATGGGAGGCAGGAATGAAGAAACAACTTGGTATCAGAAGATTTACATTCTTGCCTTAATAATGCCACTGACTAGTTCCAACAATCTCCTCAGCTCTGCCCCTTAAATTACTGTGTTCAGATTCAATGACTGGACTTAATTTCTACCCTTGTGGGGTACAGGTGAGTGGATGGCAGTTCCGTGTGCAATTAAGAGCCATCTGTTTCAAGAAAGAACTTCACATGCTGCCTCTTCTTTAAAATATGTTGGCATTGTTTTGTTCCTGGTCCCAGAGCACTATTTTTTTAAATGACACTCAGAAATTGGGGGCATTCAGAATTAAGTCCTTCCTGTGGTAGACTATGTCCTATTCCCACCTTTTCATCTATGTCCCAACACTCCAAACTATACCTCCTTAGTTAATTGCCCAGCTTTCTTCTGGGTGATCCACAGCCAAGGTCAGATCCAGACCAGCAGCTGCTTGCTGTAATTAAGTGGTAGTGGTACCATACATTCTGTTCCTCTGCACAGATTTCTGTGCACACCAGCTCTTGTGTGCTTTCCCTAGCCCATCTGACACAGGCAGTCAGTCTTCTTCCCAGGCTTTGAAGCTGGATTTTCCCTAGTCATTTCATGATTGAGACATCCACTTGCTCCTTCCCTTTCAGTCTTGATTGGTCAGTACCTCTCTCTGGCTCAACTTGGCAAACAGGATGGAAAGCCAGCCTGCCCTCCTGTGCTTCCTGGCCTTCCTGGTCCATAGAGGAGCATGTCAGAATCACCCAGACTCTGCCTTCCTCTTTGCTCATTTCATAAATTTTGGATATTAAACTTGCCATTAGGCACAAAAGTCAAATTTATTTGAATGGTATGAAATACTAGTTGCACTTTGGCCTCTGCTCATTGCTAAGTGCTCACCTGCATTTTCCCTCCCCCATGGCAAGAGGACTCCCAGCCACTCACACTCAGGGCTATGGCACACTTGACTCTCATCCCAGAAAGACAGTTCTCTTCCCACACTCATTTCTCCTCTTTTTCTCCAGGCTCTGTTTTGTTCTTTCTGAAAAGCTTTTCCCTTTTCCTCCCACTGGATGTGCACCCTTGTGGAAGCACAGACCTCACAGGTGGTAGTTGGTGGCACACTTGCCCACCATGAAATGTTGGGGGCTGGTGACACTATTCTGTATCTGCTTAGCTCTGGGTAAGGGGCAAGTAAAGGGAGAAAGCAACTGGGAAAGAAGGACAAGAGGAGGACATTCCTGGCTCCCACTGCCTAGACAACAAGATCCCAGTCTATTCATTACACTTTCTGGTGAAAAATTGCCTTTTTTCCCCCCAGAAATAGTTCTCTTTTTCCTTGGGATTTTATGCTGTCATAGATCACTTAGTTGCTCAGTAGCCATCCTGATTCCTCTTGCCAGTGTCTTCCTTGTCAGCCAGGGAATCAGTAAGGACCCCAGCTGAGCTGAGCTTCTCCAAAGAAGCACACGACCCAACTGTTTTTATTAAGCAAATATAGGCTTGATTTTGCTACTTGTCCACAAGCTCAGGGAAAAGAATCACCCTTTTGCTTCATGGTCGCCTGTACTATAGTGCTGCCTTGTCTGTCCCACCTCTTCCACATGTGGCATTTCCCTGATGTCAAGAAAGAAAGCATGTGGAGTTGTGCAGACTGTGCCCACCACCCTTAACACAGCCTGAATGTTCTGCACTAGAGGTGAAAATATCATTGAGTCCTTGCAGCTAAGAACATGATATTAGATTACAGCTAAGAATGAGGCAAACAGCTTGAGTTGTCCCTAAATCCCTGGTCTGCCAGTGGAAATTTAGCTGTACCTGTGCAATGGCACAAATGGTTTGTTCCAGTATTGTTTAGTGTGAGCTGTCATTGTTACAGAACAGACCTGGAGCCGGGGGAGAGGTGCACAAATGATATACTATTGCTAAATGAACCCACCCTTGTGCTCTGGGGGCCCTCCACCCCATACTAGGTTTGCCATGTCCGCCACCAGGGAAAGATGTCTCTCAATGCCAGAGATTAGTGAAAAGGAAAGGGATTATTTATTTAAAGAGTTATACAAACTTAAGAGTAATAACTTAATGTCATCATTGGGATGCCAAAGTCCTTTAGAGTACCCACAAATGCACAGTCCTTCCTTTCCCCTCTCCAGTCCGGGGTACGGTATATCAGAAAAAAGAAATAGAAGTCTGTGGTTCTGCTCTGCCCAAGCCCCATGGTCCCAAAAAGACTCGGCATGGCTGCTGTGCCTGGGTTTAAATCCCAGCGCCAATTTTCTTCTGCCACACGCCACACCATTTCCAACTCCTCCCACAATTGGCCACAGCTGCCAACATTCCCATGTTTTTTCCAGCTTTACAGGGCTGCCATAGTAAGTCCAGGCAGGCGTGGCCCCATGGCATGGAAGCAGTCATCTCCAAGCTCTTTCACAGGCTCTGTAACCAGGGAAAAGTTGGCTCCCAGCTATGTCATGGGTTGAAGTTACTCCTGTTCCCCTGGCTCAAAGCATGGCCACAGCTGTTTAACATATATACGTTAAAGGTTATAGATATATTAAATGACCATTCTAGAGGTTATCTGCAAAACTTTGCTGTTCAAAACAACTCTCAATGGCCCTGCTCCATGTGTCCCATCCCCCAGCTCAGACTTGTGGGGGTGAGGACATCGTATATAAATATTTTTCTAATATTTCCTGGACACCAAGTTCTGGACCCCATTATAAATTCCTATTTGGGGCTTCCCCTTGACTGCACCCTGTTACATTGTTGCGGAGAGTGACCAGAACGTGCTGTCCAACATGGGGCCCCTGGCATTTGTAGCTCTGGAGCACCTAATGGGTGCTGGTCTCTGGAGATTGCTCTAAGTGGAAAGTACCAGGGTTTAAAGACCTACTATTTTAAAAATGCAAAAGATCTCATTGATAATTTTAGGTTGATTTTATGTTAAAGTGATATTATTTTTGACATATGGACTAAATAAAATATATTCAATATTAATCCCACCCATTTCATTGTACTTTTTATCACTGTGGCTACTAGAAAATTTTAAATTACATATGTGGCCAGCATTTTATATTTCTTGGCAGCTCTATAACAGGAGTTTTATTCTAAGATTCTACTTCAAACTGAACCCAATGACTGCTTAGTTTGTATGTATTTTCCATACTGTGTACTACGGGTTACCTTTAAAAATACATACTATAAAGACATTGACTTTGGACTAAGACAAGCCTGAGTTTCATTCTGAACTCTCTGTTGGTGGCCTGTATATCAGCATCTTAAACTCTCTGAATCTCAGGTTCCTCAGCTGTATAAAAGGAATGATTGCCCCTGAATTTACTGTGGTTAAGTATGGAATAATGCAGTGATTTTATAGTAATACTAGCAGATATTTTGTTAGTATCGTTAAATAATTGTATTTTACGCAAGGTAACAAATTCAAAATGTTTATTTTGAAATTTTATTGCAGGTGTAAAAACAAAAACAAACAAACACAAAAACCCACCACTAGGCTCCTGTTACACTACTCTGCCAGCTCCTCCTAATGGACTGTGAAAGCTAAGTCTCTGAGGGCTACATGCCCAGCAATGTGTGTTTGCCAGGAGGGAAGTACTCTCATTGTCTTCATTTCATAGAGGCAGCACTGATGTACCACCACCAGGTGAGGTGCTTTGCCCAAGGTCACAGAGCTAGTAGGCGGGCAACCAGGCATCGAGTCCTCTGTGGCTCTAACTCTAGAGCCACATCCTGTCTTCCTGGTGTTGTCCACCAGCAGGTACAGTACAGAGTTAAAGAACCAACAACAAATGGATGCTCCCAGAAAACATGCTTTTCATGAATATCTTTTGTCATGATTTTATAGCGTAGACCTAAGATATTTACCTTTAGTGTATTTTCCCTAGTTTGTACAATGGGCTTAAATAGATCCTGGTTTTAGAGCTTTCCTCAAAATTACATGGTTTCCCAGGCCCATTGCAGTCTGAATCAGGCTTAAGCAATTCCATGATAGAATTATACTCACAAAAATGGATTATACAATATCTAGACCATGATAAGTCTTTTTGTTTTGAGGACCTGGTCTCAGTTGTGCACAGCCACTTCAGTACTATGTCACCTCCTGTGTCTAATAGGGGCTCAGTAAATATTATTTATTGGTGTTTGTTGCTGTGCTTCTGAAAACATACCTTTAGAAAGCAAAGAATACAATACTTAAAAATCACCATCATTCATTCCATTAATTATCTCAGTTTTGATGTGGTATGTTCTTTCATCATGTATGATTGTCTCTGAAAATAATTACGTTTAATTAGACTTGAGCTTTGAGCTGTTTGCTTCTGTTATACTGGAATCTTCCTTTTTACCTTAACGTGACACACCTACACCTCAGCAGACACGACCGGCTCACTCCATGATGTGTATCTTTCATTGTCCCATGTTTAACTAAGAGGATTAGAAGGCAGTGATGTATTATTCTCTTTTCAAGTAAAGTACTCATTCTAGGTGACATGGGAATGAATGGTGGGGGGTTAGTCTGTGATCAAAGTTCAGAGCCTTCAGCTCCTATGGGAAATTGAAATGTGCTTATGTGCATGGTGCATGGGCTGGATTCATTAGGAAGAAGTGTCTGTAGACTTGGAAAAGTCCCTGGAGATTATTTAATTCAAGATAAAGGTTTGGATTTATGAGAGCTGAAATACAACTTTGCAGCAATAGCATTCTTTTAGCTCCTTCTGCCCATCCTGCCAGTGTTGGCTCACCTGAGGTCTGGAGCTACTACAAGAGCTGGGTGGGTTAGGATGCACAGGTGTGTGGAAAGCCCTTCAGCAGATGCAGTGCGATTGCCAGACTCACCTCTGCACCTTTGATGAATTGATAAGCAGAAAGCCAGGATGTGTTAAGCCAGGAAAGCCATTATCTGAATGGTGACGATGGTTGTAAACACTTGGGCACAAAGTTCAGCATTCTGGTTTAGTCAGGCCAGTGTGGGGCTTGGAAGGTGGTTACTTCTGGGAGTGCCTGCTAAGTACATGGATGGGGAAGGAAAGGGAGGAAAGTCTGCTGGACTTGCTGAGTTGTTTGGTAAAGACTCTGTGAGGACCTCTGCGGGGGGGGGGCAGTTCAGAGCCCTTCCACTTCACCCTTTTGGTTGTGCAGATAGGTAAACTGATGCCCAGTGAAAGTGTATTTGAATAATAACAAGAAGCTGAAAAGTATCAGAATGGATAATATGCCAAGCACTTGGTTAAATACTTTCTGTGTTAACTCATTTAATATCTGTGATGACTCTGTGAGGTAGGTACTACTATCCATTTTTTAGATGAAAAAACAGTCTCAGAAAATTAAGATACTTTCTCAAGACCATAGGGCTAGGAAGTTCCAGAGCTGGGGTGTGGGAGAGGTCAGAGTCACTGCTGTTCCCTGTCACACACTCAGGTCTCCTCAGCAAAGCAGCCTCAGGCGTTGCTCAACCTGCTTCTTATGGAACCCAGTCATATACTCTGAGTGAGCTCACATATGTGGGTGAAAGAGAGTGTATTAGTTTTCTGTCGCTGTGAGACAAAATACCATAAACTCAGTGGCTTACGACAACATAGTTATCATCTCACAGTGTCTGTGGAGTCCAGACCTGGTTTAACTGGATCCTGCCCTCAGGGTCTCTCTCACAAGTTTGTAATGAAGGTGTCAGTGAGTCCCGATCTTATCTGAGACTTGAGGTCCTCTTCTCAGTTCACTGGTGTCCAGAATTTATGGAATTCAGATCATTGTGTTTATAGGACTGAGGCCTTGAGCTTCTCACAGCTACCCACTGTCACTGCCTTATATCCTCTCCACCACATGGCCGTTTGTTTCTTCAAGGCCAAGAGAAGAATTTCTCTGTCCTTAGAGAGAGCCTCAGTCTTTCTTTTGAAGGTCTTACCTGATTAGGTCAGGTTAGCTCAAAGTCAACTGGCTAGGGACTTTAATTATATCTGTAAAATCCCTTGTGCCGTGTGCAGTGACGTAGACAAGAGCTTGGTATTCCATCATACTCATGCATCCTGCTCATACTCACGGGAACCTATAGTCAAGGATACGGATCACTGGGGTCATCTTAGTATTCTGTCTGCCACAGATGCCGTTGTTAATGTTTGTTCCTCAGCTTCCTGGAGGGGAACGAAGCTAGAGACAGAACTGAGTGGTACAGGGAGTGGACAGATCAAGAGATGGCCGAGAAGCAATAGTTAGGAGCAGCTGGGCTCTGTAACCCTGTGATCATAACTCCGTCTTCGTCATTTCCTAGGCATGTGATTAAAGAGATTGGTAAAGCTCTTGATGCTTCAGTTTCTCCATCTGTAAACTGCAGAGAATGACACTTGTCACACTTGGTGATGGTAAATGAAATAATTAACATTTAGTGGAGCTTGGCATTGGTGAGTGCTTGTAAAAATACCTGTGGCACGTTCGCTGTGTCCTCTCTGAAGAACACAGAGAAACAGAAGCACATGTGCAGTCATTGGTTTCTGTGGGTTGCTGGAGCCTGTGCTTTCCAGGTCACCTTTGGGTGAGTTTATACTGTTAGAGTGACACAGTGGACTGAAGCTGGTGAAGACACATGATTTGTTGTGAAAAAAACATGCTAACCTGTGGGAAGAGAGTCAGGGTGATGGCGATAGAAAGAAAACTGTCCTGAGAATCCTAGGGCCTTACTCTGAGACTGATTTTGACAATAATCAATGATTTTCTACTTAGGACATCACATACACTGTGCAGCTCAAGTTTCTTCTCTTTAGAAAAGGCCATTGGGAAAAGGTAGGTCCTGGGAGTAATAGCCTTTCTAAGTAATAGCTTGCCTGGACTAAGTGTCCTAATTCTTTTGGCTAGTTTTCTCTGCAAGATATGACCAATAAATAATTAAGTCTATTTCATGAACTTTACCACCTGCCAAAAGACTTTACAAACATGCATCTCCTATTGAAAACAAACAAAAGGACTTTGCTTTTGCTATACTACTGGACGTTTTTACACCTGTGACTTTTCTATGCAGTTCAACAGTGATAATGTCCCTTGATCCCTAAAATTCCCTTTATGTTTTCTTCCCAGGTGGTTCTTTATAGCCCCTTAATATACAAGTGGGAGGAGACAAACAGTGGTCTTAGGATCTTTGGGTGGGCACACAGAGATGAGCAGAATTCACACTCTTCTTGCCTGTTTGCCCATACTCACAGGTCTTCCCTTCCTCCACTGAACCTTGTCCCCATCTTGACCTAGGCAGCCTTCCTATGATATGATGAAACCAAATGCATGTACTAGTAGCTGTCAATTAAATACCTATGGGTTGGGATCTGGTTCTTGACAAAGTAGCATTGATAAAGTACATTAATGGCATCCACTCATGGCATGTACCTTGTGAAGGCCCCTTGTGAGGGTACAAATGTGTACCCTAGGTAGCAGTATTCCAATTTTACAGCCAAGGAGACTGAGACAGGAGTAACTTAAGCAACTTGCCCAAAGAGACATACTAATGAATGGCTGTGCAGGAATCTGAACTCACATGAAGTATGTGCAAAAATCCGTACTCTTATCTAGCAAGGTAAACAGCTAGAAAGAATACCGTCAATAATTTTAAAACTCAGAACCCCCTCTGGACTCCCTTCATACCAGCCTTGTAAGGATCTCAGGTAACTCCCAAAAGTGAGATTGATGAGATGGAAGCAACATAATCAGCTTCAGAGGTCAGTGTCCTGGAGAAAATAACCCCAAGTTCTCAACATAGAAGTAGAAGAAAACTACATTACTGATGATACTTCTAATCTGCTTGCAGTAAAGATTCACAACTGGAAAATAAGCATGAGACATTTCTTCGAGTGAGTGTAAATTTAACTCATTACTTTAGATCATCATGCTTTTTTATCAAATAGGGAAAACTGTAATAATAATAAGTAGTAATGGTCCTTGTATAGAATAGAAGAAGACATTAAAAAACTGATTTGGGGAGATTGAGAGCGTCCTTATTGTTAAGGATTAATTTTCACCCACTAAGATCACAAAGGTCTCGATGAATAAGATAAGTATCACATTTCAGGGTTGGTTTATTTTTTTCTCCTCATGCCAGACTGTCTGAAACTTATCTCAGGAATCATGGTAAAAAGAGAAGTGGTGAGTAGACACAAAGACGAATAGTATATTTTAGGGATAGGATACAAACTGACTTTCTGAATGCATATCAGAAGAATTTATCCCAGTTGAGTAGGTTTAATGATGTAATTTTACCATATTAAATTATAGTTGCTCTTTAAAGGAAAATAGAGATGCATACATTGCTATTGCCAGGCTGTCCCATTCCATCCAAAGAGCATCCTCCCTGCACTTGTGGGTTTCTCCCTTATCTCACAGCAGAGCCTGCTGCAGCTTTCCTTTGGAAGTCTGGGTGTGGCGAGGGGGAAGGAAGGGAGGAAGGAAAGGATCTGCATCAAGCATGTGCCATCGCTTTGGCAAAACCATTTCCTGTTATTACGCTGCCCAAGCTAAAGCTTACGAATCGATGGCACCTCTGGCTCTCCGGAACCAAATTATTTTTTTTAATTCAATCATGTTTCAAGGTGATTGCAATACCTAGTGAGTTATGGACTAAATAACTTCCAGTGTTATGGATGTTGATAATCATTTTAGTAAATACTAATGATCACTTTTGTAGATAAGTGATTTCCAATCCCATTGCATTCCCTTCTCACCAGCAGGGGAAAAGGAGGGGAGGGATGAGAAAAAGCATTAATTGTGGATTTGGATGAAAACAGATTCCGATTCCCAGTAATGCCTTTTTTTAATAGAATCTGATTTTTCAATATGAGCAGAATTAAATGGAAACCATAATTCGTCTATGAATTTACCTCCTGTGCCTTACAGTATGAACTAACATGCCTGCCTTTTTTTAATAGCACACAAAATAATCCTCAGCTTATCTAGCTGATAAAAGGCATATGTACTTTTTAAAAACATTTTATTATCTTTTAAAAATATACATAAAAAGAATATGCTGTATTTCATTGAATCATTCAGACTTTTATTTTATGTACCAGGAATAAAGTGAACATGACAGCCAGATCCGCTAATCCATGATGCTTTATTATCTTTTTTAAGAGGCATCCCAATTTGGGAGGTGTTAAAAATGAGAAGAAAAAAAAAGGAAACTTAGAAGCTATTAAATACAGTATACAACATATTTACTAAGTTATAAAGCATAATATAACAAGCATTCATGAACACCCTTCACACCTAATCAATCCAAGAATTGGCCGATTGTGCATAACTTGCGTTTCTTTCCATAGCCCATGCAGGTAGGTAATCATCCTCCTGAATTTCGAGTATATTATTTCTTTGCTTTTCAGACATATTTTAACTCTCTTTCCTATTAAATTTGGAACTCCTCAATAGTAGAGGCCATTTCTGCTCTCTACCACTGCCATCTTCAGTGCCTGAGCCAAGAAGTGCTGGTTAGTGTGACTCCCACACTGTATAAGGAGACTGTAGAAGCCACATCCAGATTTTCTATCCTTCAAGCTGTGGTTCGAACACCCTTTCTTCCTGGTAATCTCTGACAGCTTGGACTGGACTTGATCTTGCCTCCCTTTGGAACTCACAGCAATTTCTCTTTACCCCCGTAATGTTGATATACATCCTTCCCTTCCCTGTGTTCCTGCCATACTGGCTACAGCAGAATTCCTGTCTGTTGTAATTTGGTACCTGACATGATAATGAAAGAAAGCTTATGTTAAATTACCTTTGGCACTTTCTATGGAATCTCACCTAAGTAAGGTCAGTGCTATGATTGTTCCCATTTAACAGAAGAGGAAACTGAGACATGCTCATAATAGCTTAAGCAATGAACACATATCAAATGAAGGAAGACAATGCTACATCTACGTTATTTCCCATGAGCATACTTCAGTTTTTCTCTGGAGCTCAAGGCTTTATGTTTATCCTTGGACACTTGGTTCAGAAGTAAAAGGAAAAAATAAAAACCAAATAAATGAAATTAGATATGTTTTTCAGAAGAGTGAAATTAACAGCTGTATTGTTTTGTTTCATTTTGTTTAGGCAGCATCTGTATTTTCTTTCATGTTACTTGCCTAATTTTCTCTTGGATTTATCTATTTACTTACTGATTTATAATAGATTTATATGTACCATAAAAATTAGACCTTTTTTCTAGGTTAATGAAATGCAGTTATTAACTTAGGATTTTTAGTGCTATTTCTGCCATATTCAATTTTAATATAATTTTATTTATTAATTATTTCTTTATAGTTCTTGAGCTTTTTGTTATTATTATACCCCAGAAATGCATTCCCACCTGAGATGACAAGAGCATTTCCATTTTTTCTTTTAAAAATATTTTTAAATAAATGCAGATAAAGCTAGTCTTACAAGGTAATCCCTACCTTGGCACACAATCATTTATTCATTCTATTGTTTAACCAACATATATTTTTAGCCCCTTTCATGTACATACATGAATAAGAGTAGTAAGTGTTCCTGCTCAGTACACTGGGAAGTGTTACAAAGGCATATCTGATGTGCATTTTCAAAAGACCCCTCGGCTGCTTTGCAGAGAAAAGGTTTTGGGGCAAGAAGGGAAGCAGAGAGAGGGAGGAAAACTGTCCACTCGGAGCAGACCCAGAATTTGGTCAGCAGATTATAGGTTCAAATAAGACCTCTCCAACCTGTTCCTCCAGCCAAGGTGTTACCTGTGTGCTCTGGCCATGCTTCCACCTAGAAATATCACCATTGGTAGGCATGCTCCTGTTCATAGCTCTAATGTTTATATTTGTATACTTTTAAACTCAAAGTATCTTTGAGTTTCAGTGAAAATGAGACAACAAGAGTTGCAAAGCACAGTAAAGGTTTCTTTAAGGATTGAAAAAGTGTGACTACATGCAATTTACTAGTATAATCCTCCCTTTCTTGAAAGTCCATGAATATTTTTTGCTCAATCAGTGTATTACTTTTTTGCTTTTCATTTTATAAATGATTCTTCCCCTTGACTTCCTAATCTCAGGAGATGACAGTACTTCTCTTGAAAACACAGAGGGTGAATTTACCCAGTGTTTGTTTTCTAGGTGTTGGTTTTCCAAGACATTCTCATGAAAAGGACGAGTATTTCTTGGTCATTTTTTAGTATAAAGAGGGCCATGTTTGGGCATTGAAATTAATTTCCCTTATCTTGACATACAAATAACCACCTGGCTTCTTTGATTTATTACCTGGGATGGTTCACCTGCACTAACAACAGAGGACAGGAGGACATCACCTTTACGTGGCAGCATTAGTCACACCATTAATAGCACTGCCCAAATGGCATAGGCTGGAACAGGCTTCGCCTGCCTCAGGACACTTTCTTCTCTCTTGTGTGCTGAGCACTTGGGCACATCGTGCCCCCACCCAAAAATCCTTTCTATCTTTCCTCTCTAACATAGTATAAAGGAACTTTCTAAATTGAAAATATAATTCCTGGTTAAAGACAAGGTACTGACAAGGAGAAAATACTTTAAAATGACATCTTCAATCATGGACCTGTATATGGAATGTATAAAGAACCCTCAAAACTCCACAATGAATCCTTTCTATTTTAAAAAATGAGCAAAAGACTCGAACAGAAATTTCACCTAAAAAGATATGTAGAAGGCATGAAAAGTTTAGGGAAACACAAATTATAATAACCATGTTGAGCGGGGGGGAAAAGAAACATGAGACAACACTACACACGTATTGAAATGGCTAAAATATAAAAAATACCAGCAGCAATACCAAATGCTGACAAGGATGTAGAACAAATTGAACTTCATGCATTGCTGATGGGAAGGCAAAATGGAACAGACATTCTGAAAAACAGTTTGTCAGTGTCTTTAAAAATTAAATATATAGTTACCATGTGACCCAGCACTCAACTCCTGAATATTTATCCTAGAGAAAAGAAATATATATGTTTACAGAAAAACCTATAGTTGCTAGGGAAAAAACCAAGTGTCCTTCAATAGGTGAGTAGATAAACTATGGCATCTCAATATGGGAGAATAATACTGAGGAATGATGATGGACAAGCTATTAATATACTCAGCAGCTTGGAACAATCTTGGAGATATGTTGAGTGATACCTGATTCCATACGTATGGCATTCTTGAAAAAATAAAACAACAGTGATAGAAAGTAGTTCAGTGGATGCCCGAGGTTAGGGGTCGAGGAGTGTTCCTCTAGGAGGGGCTGTGGCCTAAGGGGCTTTGGGGGGTGATGAAACTGTTCTGTGTCCTGATCATGGTGGTGACTATATGAGTTTACATGTGTTAAAATGTATAGTACTATATATCTTCCACACCCAAGGAGTCCATTTGGTAAATTAACACAACAAAAACACTTAAATTTAAGCTTTTGCACATGGCGTGCAAGGACCAGCCTGTCTCTTATCACTAGACTTATCCAGTCCTTATCAATTCTGGCCCCTCCTGCCAGGTCCCAAACACTTGCTGGTCACTCAGATCTCTGTCTGTGGGCACACTCATCTCTCTGCCCAGAACCTCCCCTGCCCACTTTCCTGTGCACCCACCTCACCTGACTAACTGATGGGCACCATTTGCTGCTTAGGTGTAGGCACACTAGCACCTGCTTGAGGTTAGCTGCCTCTGCACACCCAGTGTTGGGCATTTGTAAGCCACAACCATGGTGCTCACTGCCTGGCTCCAAGTGCCTGTTTACTGGTCCACCTTGTCCATTCAGTTATTGTTCAGGGAGAGCTGCTTCAAGGTCCACAGCAGTTCAGTAAGCAAACCAGTGAGGGTAAGAAGGGAGTCTAGCCCTGGCCAGTGAGCTCAGTTGGTTAGAGAATTGTCCCAATAACACCAAGCTTGTGGGTTCAGCATCCGGGGTCAGGACACATGCAAGACTCAACCAGTGAGTGCATAAATAAGGGAACAACAAATTTATGTGTTTTTTTTTCTCTCTCTCCCTTTCTCCCTTTCTCCCTCCCTCTCTCTCTCTCTCTCTCTCTCTCTCTCTCTATCTCTCTATCTCTCTATCTCTCTCTCTCTCCCCTCCCTCCCTCCCTCCCCGCCCCTCTCTCTCTAACACCTTAATTAGTGTTTGAATATCTGGAAAGAGGAGGTAGGAATGTGGAAGATCACCTCAGAGTGCTGCCTACCACCAATGCATTACAGCATTAGAAAAGTAAAGACAGACAGAGACAAGAACCAACTCTAAGATGTTTATTTTCAGTAGTACTTACATAAATTCTTTTATATTTTTAAGAGTTTTTTGCCAACACAACGCATTTTGTGTTTATTAGGTCGAGTAATTAAAAACATATTTACAATGAGTGTACGTCTTTTGCCTTAAAAGGATTAAGAAAGAGTGCGGTAAACAGCGTAGTTGAATAACAGTGTTTACCATTGTATATCACTAACTGTTCAGTAAATTCATCTTTTATTTTAGTATGTTTCATACCTGATTTCTTTTCAGCCTTTGTAGTCCATTTCCTTGAGTTTTCTCTCTCTGCTCTTTGGTTCTTTGATTCCTTTTCTACTTTCGTGTCTCGTCTTAAATATCACCTCCTCATGGAAAAATTTCTTGATGGCCTTATCTAGACTGGGCTAAAAATGACAAGTATGGGAAGTTGTTCTTTTATTAAGGCTTCCTTCATAGAGGCTCTCTAATTATTTCTGGATATGTGTATTGTCAGTGTCTTATCTTTATTTCCCATTAGACCATGAGCCTTAGGAAGAGGTACCTTCATAGGCCAAGAGTGTGCTTGGTACAGAGGAGGCATCAAAAATCATGTGTTTCATTGACACACAGATAGAATATATGCTTCTGGTTCTTGTTAAAAAGGTAACTTTAACATTTGTTTTGAAAGGTTGTTAGAGTAGTGAACCAATTCAATCATGAGGTCTACTGCTTAAGCTTTTATTGTTTGAAAAGCACCTGCTTGACATTCATACAGCTCTTGACAGAGAAAGAAAAGAGACTCTACAAATGGGAGAACCAGAGAGGAACAATTGTCTTTCAAAATATGCAGTGCCACTGGTTAGGAGGTGGGTGATGAGTCTCCAAGACATAGACCATCTGATATTTGCATAATGGTTTCTTACAGGTTTTTAATGCCTAAGACAGATGCTTCTTTCTTCCCAGTCTTATTTTAAACACCTTGTCTCTCTGATTTTTTTCTAAGCTTTACTTTCAACTCCAATCAGTCATATATGCATTTAGAAGCTGTTTGACCTGAGTAACTTAGTCAGCCTCCCTGAGCCTTGTTTTCCTCCTCTGTAAAATGGGTAGGTTAATTCCCACCTTGCAAGGTCATTGGAAGGGTGATGCACAGTAAGATCCATAAATGCTATTTTCATTATTATTAGACTATAACATGCTCCTACAGATCTGACGGTGTGGCATTGAAATGGTCATCTTAACAACAACTGGTTTGGGGAAATTATTTTAAAAAGGAAGGCTACAATAGATTATAGGATCATTGGAGATAATCTTCTTCTACTTAATTGATTTTTCTTATCCTATACTAAATAAAGACAGCCTCATTACAGATTTATAGATTGAAGTAAATGTATTTCACATACAGCTATCCTGAGCAAAATATACCTTTTTTTCCTCTGATGATTCAGAAGGCACTTCAGAACCTTGTAGTGCCTCTGGGTTTTTATTATGAACTCCATTTAGCATTTTATTGTAGCTCTTTAGAACTTGAGTTACTGTTGAGTCCTGGAAAGCACCGTCTACGTGTTTACCTTTTCCCATTTTTAAATACTTGATATACAGATAATCTGTTTCAATAAACACTAACTGACACTGGCTTGCCTCTGCGAATCCTTTCCCCAGTACCCACCTCGCAGTGTGGACTCCTCTGCGCCTGCTTGTGCTGGGAAGTAAATAGAGCTGAAGCAGTAACATCCCAGGATCTGAGGAACAGCAGTCAGTGGTGCTTTGAGGAGCTCATTTGCCATAAAGTACCAAAAGTTGTTCAAAATCTGTCAAGCTATTATCATATTTCTGATGAGACCATTGTAGGAAGCAACAGGGCATAGCAGATTGATTTACATTTCTTTTTCTTGTATCACGGTAAAAGGACGTATTGGATGAATTCTCAGGCAAGTTCAACAATAACAGTAAATGTGGTGGTGGAAGAATTAATTCAGCTTCTGTTGTATTTGTTATGGGGTCATTTCTGCACTCGAAGCTGAGGTCCTGCCTTTTCATTGTGCCTGTCTTTTAAGTCTCTGAGTGTGTTACAGAGAAGCCAGCCCATTGCTCAACAGTGGCATTGAAGGTCTGTCAATTCTGATTGAATTCCGAAGTGTGATATCAAAACAGAGGGCCAGAAGGTCCCGCTCTGCCTGGTCAGTGGAGAGAGTGTGGACAGTTTGCACTGCCGGTCCTGGTTGTGCCCCAGTTTGCTCTCCTGCGGAATGGGGCTATTTGCTTCTTATCAGAAGTTGCCATTACAAAAGGAAATGTATAGATGAGAAAAATAATTAAAATACCATGCAACTGCTTTCATTTTTATTTTAACCCGAATTAATATGCAAAACTGGGATGCTTCTGTGTTCAGAGTTGTTGGTGTCAGTCCATCACATTTCTAGGCAAAGTATGTGAAAGTGATTATAGGTCATAAATATCTTTTTTAAAAAACTTATTGCAGAGGCAGTTTTTCCACTGTTAATGAGGGTAATTTGACTTGGTTGAAGGATTGCAGTTCGTAAGAATTAATGCAGTAATCCAATTCAAAGATTTAAAGAGATCTAAGATTTTTCACAGGTCGCATGCTAGTGAATGGGCCCCTATCACATAGCAGCTAATGGACTTGAACGCCAGTCTGTCATTTACTGTTCCCGCACTGCATAGCAGCTTTGCCCTTGGTAGCGAGTATACTTTCTAAGCATTGCAGGTTATTTAGAAGTGTGGTATATTTGTACGCTTTTGAGAGATAGTATTGTGTTTCCCACAGCCCCTAATTACTATAAGAACTGGGGTTATCTTTCTTAATTACATGTTTGAATCCTAATCTGCTAAAGTCTGAGGAATATCAGTCTCAGAGGAGCTGCCTCTCGCCTTTTTCAGAGGAGGGCCTTTTATTTTTTAAATGTATTTATTAAGCTAATTCATATACTATTGTATTCACACCTATGGTTAATTCACATGAATACAAAGGTTACATGCATGTTATTTGTAACTTTCCATTTTTCATAATGATGTATTATTAACAGCTAACAACATTTTGTAAAGCCTTATTTGTAAAGAATGTTGGAAATGCTCTTATTTCTCCTTCCTGTTATGTTCCTAAATATTAAATATCCCATTTTGAAGCAATTAGAAGCATTCACTTCTCTTCCCACGTGTGTTCTGCAGACAGTCACCATTCTGTGCACACAGGAACCTTTGTTCCTTAATTAGAAAAAGAGCTAGAGCTCATTAATTGTGGTTCCAAACGGTGTCTGCTCGAATGTTGAGGCAGTAAAATATGTTGCAAGGAAAGATCGAGCCTAAATCTGGAAGGCTCTATGTGGCTCTGAGAACTGTTAAAAGATAAATAAACACTAAAGGGTCCTTATAGGGCCATCCTTACATCCTGGACTGTCTTTGAGGGCCCAGCTGGCTGCTCGTCAATTGTAAAGCCTAAGAAACTTATGTACTCACAGGAGGGAAGAGAAGATTCAGTTTGTAAGAAATCTAGAATTTCACTTTTGTGGAAAACCTATTATCTTAGAAACAAAAAACAAACAAGCTAAACAGGGCTGGAATCGCTTTTGGATTTTTTTTATAAGTTAGCAGACCTCATCAAGATGCATCGGATGTTTAAAGTGAGTGAATTGCTGGCAAGTATGATACCCTAATGTTTTATAGGCCGATTTTCACAGCTGGCATTGAACATCAGGAGATTTGCAGTTTCTGAAAGCAAAAATTCCCAAACTGAATAGGCAAAGCCTTATGCTAGCAGTCATTAACAAAAAGTCCTAATTTCCACAACAGGAACAGACATTTCTCCAGCCTCCAGGAAACTTCATGCATCTGAATGTTCCCAGAAATATTAATAGTACAAATAGTAGACTCATCTCACTGGTCAAGATCAAGGCTCCAGAAGCAGAGAAATGAGCAGCTTGAGTGAAAAGTCTCACACTGTACAGATGATGTTTTCTTATGGCTGGGCTGTACTGGGAGGGAAGGCTGCAATGAAGGATAGAAAGAAGAAAGCAAAATAGTGGTTTGAAAGGCAGTGATGGAAAGTAGAGCAGTTAATTTGAGGACCAGTTCCCTTTTCTTTGAGAATGTTCTAAGCAGTCAGATTGCTAACCCTCTGGAAGAAAAGGAACCTGGGCCACTATGCAATTCTGAAGCCATCTCTGGCACCCCACCTGCCATCTCCCTTGCTTTTTGCTTTCTCTTTCCACCCCTGACAAAGGATAACTTGTCTTCATCCTGTTAATACTAATGGAGAAAATTACTAACAAAAGGGAGTGCTTCATAATGGTATGAGAAATCCGGCAAGTAGAGGCATGATACCCTTTCCCCTGTGCTGCTACTGCATGGGTCAGAAATGGTGAACATGGAGACAAATATTATTTCCCTGAAATGAATTGCTGTTTAGAGACATATCTAACCCTGTCCAGGTGGTTCAGTTAGTTAGAACATCGTCCCATACACCAAGATGTTGCAGCTTCAATTCCCAGTCAGAACATATACCTAGGTTGCAGGTTCAATCCCCAGTTGGGGCACATATGGGAGGAAACCAGTTGATCTCTCTCTCTTTCTCTCTCTCTCTGTCTCTCTCAACCCTTTCCCTCTGCCTAAAATCACCAAACATTTCCTTGGGTGAGGATTAAAAAAGAGAGAGAAGAGGGCATGTGTAGCTAGCAATATATATATTTTTCCCCACCAGTAATCTTTCTGTTTTTTTTTATATTGTATTTCTTGGAGAAAGAGAAATAGATTTTAAATTGTAAAAACCTGTACTTCAATTGAGTATTCAAAAATCTCATTGCTGTATTTATTCCAAACCTGCTCTCATAATGTTCAGTCAAGGAGAAAACAGCAAAAAACAGTTGTTGATGGACTTAGCACAGAACTGGATTAAATAAGCATTAGTCTACTGAAGCTGATTACAAGAATATGAAAATGCAGTATCTTAATGGTACATATTTTTATGTGGCAGCTCAGTTGCCTTTCATTTTGCAGCTAATATGTCTATTCTTATGAGTCATTTACTTCTTTAATTACCTTTTGCAGGCAAGGCACCATGGTATATTAATGTGAATGATTTTTACTGCCAGTTTATCATACAATGCCCCAGAAGTTGAAAGGCATAATTGACTTGGAAGAACAGCTCATGAAGGAAACAATATTTAGTTGACAGTTTTCCTTGTACTCTCTGTTGACATTTATGAGTTTACACTATGCTAAAGGAGTAATAAACACAATTTTCTTTCAATAACAGGAAAGGGTAGCTTCTAAAATACATTTGTGGAAAATACATTTGTTCATTTCTTGAATAATATGAAAATAACACATTTCTAGTGATAAGACTTCTCAGATTTCCAATTGAATTAAACCCTTGAAGGTGCATTTATATCCTGTCTGAGAGCATTAGGAGATATTAGGGTTCATGTGATTGAATTGATTTAATAAATATTTAAATTACATACAGCTTTGGATAAATCATTTAAACCTAGGTGTGTTGGAGTGAGACTATGTGGTCTTGTCTTCCCAGTTTCCAGAGGGAGGAAAGACAGGAAGGGAGGGAGCTTGGGAACTAGCTGAAGGAAGATTTTCTTTCTCTGAAGGGAAGGGAAATTGACAGTAGGCTTTTTTTGGTGGGGGCAACCGAAGAAGAAGAAAGAGGAGGAAGATGAAGAGGAGGAGGGAAATGGGGAGCAGGGGGAGGAGAAGAAAAAGAAGAAGAAGAAGGCAGCACAGTGGCTACAAGTCCTTATAAGGCCTGGGCTTTGAGCAGTTAAAACCAAGACCTGGGTGGGTCACTGTGTTCTGGCGTCTGGACCGGTGCCTTGAGTTGACTTGGGCAGTTGCTTTAACCATCATCTCCACAGTCCCTTTGGCCTGCCCTGGCTCGCTGGCTCTGAGTATGCCCTCGTTGGGCACACTGGTTTGGAGGGAGTTAAACTTTTCACAGTTTTCTGGATTGTTTGCAGTTCAGTCCGGTGCAGCATAATGAAAGTTTTCTAGCCATCTGTTGTTAAGCTGGCGGTGAGCAAGGCCAGTATATCCAAACAAAGTTCTGGCCTGCTGTAAACTGAACCTGTCAGTTTAGCATAGCTTTGCTGACCCTCCCGTGAATAGGGCAGCCCTGGTACCAGGCACTCAGTGCAAGAGCTTTCTAAGGGGAAAGATTTGGGGGTAGGGTGGGGACCTGTTTACTCTTTCTCTCATTGTTTCTCTCACTGGATTAGACTAGTTTATACTTAATCTTTAAATGGATATAAATGGGTAGTTGTTCCCCCTCCCTTTTCAAAGGACACATTACTTCTTAATAAGGGCTTGTATCTTTTAGAACAAGGTATGAGTGTCTGTAAACACTGGAGGTGGCTGTGATTCGGAGGAGGTTCTGTGCAATTATTTTTGTTTTATTACTTCACCTCTCAGTGTTTGGAGACAAATGGTCAAAAGCAATGGAAGCTCCCATATTTATTACCCAGCCTCTGTAACTAAAAATGTTTGATAATGTTGAAAGAACACTTTGCCCCTTGTCTCTGCATTGTATATTTCATCATCAGAAGTTCACTTGCAGCATAGCTTAGCACCGCAGCCGTTGGACAATGCTCCCTGCTCTAAGGAATGTTTCCTGCTTCTCTGTTCTCATTTACAAGGTATATCTACTACTTTTAACAGCCCAACTTAACCTTAAAATAATGTCATTATTTTGTGGCTTTTTTTTTTACTTTTGTAGTAAAATGTTTAATTTTTCTTGATTTGCAGTGCTTTCTTGGCTGTATATGAAATACTCTTTTACATTCAAATTATACATATGTATGTGTATATATATATATTCATATATATTCAACACCTGTTTAAGCCTACCTCTAACCTTCGTGGGTTTCCTTTTGTTAATGACACCTTGTGGGTGCTGTGGTATTTTTATCTTGGTCTTGCTATAGTATATTTCCTGTTCAGCATTGGTAACATTTGTGCTCTGTTAAGAGAGGGCTCTGGGGAGTCATTGTCAAATCTCTGTATCCATCTCAATTCATTAAAATTTCCAGGGAGAATGGCCACTCTCATTGAGTAACTCTGTCAGCCACTCCCCCAGCTGCCTTGCCCCTCTAGATGAGAAGCAGACCACAGTCCCACACAGTAACAAAGGAAAAGGGGCCTGAGAGGATGTACATTTGTCTAAAGCACCAACATGAGAGGGTTTGGGATCAACTTTTAACTGCAATCAAGGAATGTACAAGGGTCAGGAATTCCATAAATGGAGGTTAGAAGAAGCAAAGAAATAAACAAGGAGATACAGGCTTCTCCTTTAAGGGGCATGAAGTATTCCAGGACTGAAACATATTCAATTTAAAATTTAAATGAGTGCACTTTACTTGGAAATACCGTACAGTCATAATCTGTTTGTAAGGTGAGTGACATATAAAATGCTTTTTTGTTTTAAGGTAAAAAAAAATGTATTTGGGGTAGAATTTCGGGTGTAAATGTCAGGTGCAAAGTAACGTGTACTCACTCCAAGAGTCAAGCAAATAACCTTGGCATTTAGGACACTGCCTTTTAGAAATTGTATTTTGTTGTGTCTTTTTTTTTCTTTTTAAAGGAGAATTGCATTAAGGGGTCACCTATTAGCTATGTTTTTGCTGTCTTAAACTCAGCCCTTCTGTCTGTTACAATCAAACCACTGTGTAAACATTCCAGTGTTGTTCTTGGTCTACAATGGCCGTGGGGATCAGGTTTCACCTGCCTGCACATCTTCAAGCAATTAGAGCAATTAGCATGAAGCCATTTCACATTGGAGGATTCAAGGTCTGTGGTGACATTCAAGTCCAGGAGAAGTCAAAAGGAGGAAGAGGCCTAGAGCATGGCTGTGGTCCCATGGCGCCCTGGGCAGACAATTTCTCTTTTAAAAAACGGTAGCTCTTTAGTGATGTTGTTATGAGGTTTTTTAAACGATGTATCAGAAGTTGTTTATGTAAAAAAACAACCCAGTCATTTAATTATATTAATGAAGCCCTTTATACATGGCACATTTTTAAAACAGAATTTTAATGGTCATGAGAAAGGGAATGTTGCTACTCCTTGCTTCACTGTGGTAGTGACAGCATTCTTTGTAGAAGAATCTTTTATAATGTATAATGGGATTTGTATTTGCTTTTACACAGTAAACTTCCCTGTTTTGGATGAGTGTAACAATTATAGCAACATGGAATATTTAGTGGGAAGATACTCGGTATGAGCACTAAAATCAACTTTTTTTTAAGATTGGAGAAGAATAGTAGCCACTTTTACACATTGAACTAGTACAGTTTGAAGATAAATAATGAGCATTAGCACATCAGATAGCTGTACAGGCAAGATAGAAGGTAACTTTTAAAAAACAGTCTTAGAATCCAATAGGGCTGTTGTTTTGTTTTTTACATTTGTAAAAAAGTTACCCAAGGGTCTTGTTTGCATGAAGCAAAAATCCTATACTGATTACAGCTTTTAACTTGGTTAACACATTTTTAAGTCTACATTTTACTGTTGGCTTATGCAAATAGCGAGCGGGGAGGGCTACATTTTGAAATCTAAGGGTGCTGTGGAAGATCTGCCTCTGTGCTCCTGCAGGGTCTTGGCACTGACTGAAGGCTAAATCATGATGCTGTCAATTTACACTCAGTGTTTGTTAACAAACAACTTTAAGTAAAAAAAAAATGCTGGGAGAATTACCTTTTCATTACAACGCACTGACTTTAATTAGACTAAGAGGCTTATTTTTAAAAGAAAAAATTGTGAGCCTGTAAGAAAGTTCTTGGGATAATTTATGGACTTGCACTAGTTGGCTGCAAAGCTGCTAGGTGTTGATAATTCTTAGCTGTGGGACATCTACTTGTGCGACTGAAACATTTTTGTTCATTGGCAACTGGCCATTTTAGGGATCTGGGCTGCTTAGAGCTCTCCTGCCCCATCTTAAACTACGTCAAGCCTTTCTGTTGAGAGATGGTTTTCCTTACTGTCCACTTGCCCGTTGCCCAGCTCTGTGCCTTTTGAAACGGCATTACAGATGCAGAGGACACTAACAAAATGTTGCATCCTGGACACTAAGCAGAGTAAGAGTCTGCTTTCCCCTGCCCCTTGGGAATGGATTCCTAGGATCCAGTGTTTATGGATCAACCAACTGAGTTAGGCAAGGAACATTTGAACTGGGTAATCAACTCTTCCTACAAATGGAGAGGCAGGCATGGCAGCCTGTGGACCCAGAGGGAGTGGAGGCAGTACACCAGATCCTTCCCATCTTTCTCCCTTACCCCAGTCCTCTGTTTCTGTGATCTGTCTTTTGAACTGTTTTTGTGGCTGATCAGTTCCACCTAATATGTCTCTTGATTTCTGCTATTGTAATACTCAGGTGACATGCTATTCTCTTCATTTTTATAAGCTTTAGATGCTTCTGCCTGTCATTCTGGCGGTTTATCTGCGGCGTCTGGATTTGCTTTCAGACTTGAATGTCTATCAAGCTCCCTTTGCTTTGAGTGTGAGATCAAAAGAAGATGAATTCCAGTAAATTTTTTTTCTCTTATGAACAAAAGATTGGGGCCCATGTAAACATCCCACTGACAGTTCCCAGTGAGTTATTTTAGCCAAGTATTAGCACCTGGGTAACAGGCAGGCCAGTCTTGCATGCTAAATAACAAATCAGTTGCTTCTGTGGCGTAGAACAGTGCCACGAAGCAATAGGAATTTTCAGAAGGAATTTTCTCTTCCTCCTCTCCCTTCTCCCTTTTCTTTTTTTATTGAATATGGCTGTTCAACTCTTCATCCACTTTTTCGAGCTGATTTGCTCAGCTTTCAGGAGTTTACTCTTCTGTACTGTATCTGTTAATTTACTCAGGTGATGGAAGACAGGACTTTGATAATTAGTTTGGGGCAGGTTCAAGAGGGTCTGAGTAGGCGATCAAGGCAGCCAGATACACAGGTAACAGAGCTCAGAGGATTACAGAAGAGGATAATGTAAAGGAAAAGCAGCAGAAGCAAGATCAAAGGCATATCCCTAGAGAATGGAACCCTGCATTCTTTACAAATACATGTGACAGAATCCTCTAAGTGTGCTGAATCTGAGTTTTCCTTCTTCCTTTTTTTTGAAAGCATCATGCCTATGTATATGTCACCACAAAAATATCTCAAGAGTGGGTTTCCCAAAACCCTGTCAGTGTGTAATTTGCCTGAATAGGCTGTTTTGGCCACGGCTTGACCCAGGCAGGGCACACTTACTGTGCAGTGTCGCTGATGCAGACGTGGAGACATTTAAATATGGGGAGCATTAGTAGTTTTCTTTAAGTGCCCAGTGCAACTTTGAAAATTACCTGCAAGCTCCAACTGATCTTTCAGCTTTCAAAGGGAAGAATTGCTTGAGGAATTCTTGTGGTTTCTCTGTCACCGAGTGAGCACAGCCAGTGCCCCTGGAGCAAGGAGGCCCTGAGGCCGCCACAAAGGGCACTCACTGTTCAGTGCCTTTTCTCCTTTTCTCCCAGTGTGCTGCAGCCGCAGCACTTCCTGTTTATTCAAACATCTTCGTTACTACTCACAACCCCCGCCTCGCAGAAACAGCCAGAACCCTTCCACAGCGAGAAGACGGAAATCCAAAGGCAGATAGTCTCGCTCACTCCGTCAAATGCTTCAGTTTCTCTGTAAGTGTCCGGAGGAAAAGGGACCGATTTCTCTGGCTTAAACTTTCAAAGTAGGGCTGTGCTCCTGGGGGATGATCCAACTTGTTTAGCGCCGTTCTCCTTTCCTCCTCTCTCCATTAACGGCAGTTTTCTTTTTGGAGATTTAAGAGGACTGGTTTCTTCTAACTCCCTAATTTGCTCTTGCTTTCAAATGCGTCTTTGGATGTTACCAACTAAGTAAGCAGCCTGTGTGTCCTCTGGACAGTTTTATAGGCTTTGAATGTAGATTAAAACCTCTTTGTTTATTTGTGACACTGTTTTGTGTTGCCTTCTTTTTCTTCCTGTTAATTACAAGTAGTAAAAGAGTGCAGGAACTGTGCCTGTGACTGCCTCTGCAGAACTGTCCTTTGGTGTTTGCATCTTGACACTGTCATCATTTATGAATCGGTCTTGATAATATTTGTACCAATTTCATGCCAATAAAAGTCAGACGGCTGAAACAAGCACGGTCATTATCTCATTCATGTTACTATTGTTTAAACGGGGTGGGCTGCAAAGGAAAAGAAAGCCTGCCTCACTTTCCATGGTGGTTGTTAACTTGGATGTTGGAAGGCTCCTTTCAAAATTCTCCTTGTGGATAATTAGGGCAGCAGGAAGACCCTGGGACCTGGGTTGCTGCCTTGCCTGAGTTGAAGAGCCATGTGATTGCTCCCTGTCCTTTCTGTTGAAATGAGTTTTTTAACACATGGTTTGATTTGTTCTAAAGGGTTCCACCTTTTCCTGTCTGCTGTGCTTCTGTCCTTCTCCCCTCCTTCCCCCCTCTCTCCACCCCTCACCCAACCCTGACCCCCAATCACAGTATAATTGGTAAGCCAGGTGCTAATTTTTTTAACTATGTACTGACCAGGGCATAGACAGGAAATGGAAAATTAGCTCTTTCAATTTTAAGGGAATTATTATTACTGTGAACCTTTTTTTGTTAGTCCCCAGACTAAATATCCTTACATTTTAATGTCTAAAACAGTGTCTATATTAGTGTAGAGAAAAATATATGCTCTGTAGTTGTCAAAACTTATAATGGAAGAAACATTTAAATAAATAAAATAAATAAGTATATGTGTATTGCTGTTGCCATGCTGGGTTTTTTAATGTTCAGAAGTTGTGTTTTGCTTTGCAAGAAAAAAATTATGTTTGTGACTGCCTTAGGACAGTTTCTTCAACGGTAGGAGTAATTGCAGGGAAAATGGAGAGAGTGACTGAAGGTATTTACTCAGATGTTAGTGTAGGTGTGGGGATTGCAAACTCAGTGTGGGAACAGTGGGCTGCTTTTCTTGATATCTCAGTCGATTTGATGACCATCAAATTTCCAAGCTCGCTGGTTTTGTTTTTTCTGGACAGCATGTTTGATTATTTATTAGAAGAGGAAGGGAGTAGCTGAAGCAAATAAACATGTGACCAAGTTCTGTTTTGTTTTCCACTCAGAAAGCCATGTCCTTTAACAGAAATACAGAAAATAATAAATGCATTGTTTTATGATAAAAGGAAATTATATGTGTTGTTTTGTTTTAAAGGCAAGTGAGTTAACCCTTAAGACTCAGAAGCCTTTTTGTCTTTCTGTGAATTTGCCAGACTTTAAAAAAAAAAAAACTGAGAATTAATATATTGTGATGGGCGGTTTTATGATACAGGATTTCCCAGGACTCGTTCAGTACTTCAGCTTTCTGGGCACTTTGCTTAGTTATGTCTGCCTCAGTAGCTGTGCTTCTATGGTGTGTGTGTGTGTGTCTGTGTTTGTGTGTTTAACAATGATACTACTGGACAAATCAGTTTTGTTAAAGGCTATATAGTGGCCTATATTTTGACTTTAGATCTAAACATGATCAATTCAGCTAAAAGAAAATATACCAGAATTTTTTCTTTATGTTTACAGAGTAATTTATTGCCTGCCAACTTTTGTTCATCTCTTTAAAGGTGTCAGGCAGCTGCTATAATGCAGAGTTGACTTGTACACATATGTCCCTCAAGAAAACTTCCTGCCTTTAAAATTATGTAATGTATGTAATGATCTTGGTGGTTGTTATCTCAGATCAAGTCTTCTTGAGACCTAGGAAAAGACTGAAAGCTACATTGAAGGTAGATTTTTAAAGAGCAAACTAAAATTTCATTATTTTTGTTTTAATCCTCAGATAAGATTTACAAGACTGTGTCTATCTATTCATTATCAGTAGGCACACACTGACATATATGCACATACGGGCACACTCTGAATAGGTAGATCATGGTTTTCTACAGAGACTTCCTCATTTTTGCACCTCCTGAAAAATAATGGGCCTGATCCTAGCAAAGTGCCTGGCCCAGTCCTATCAGCCCTGTAAATCACAGCAAAACTCTCTTCTATTGCCTAAACTGTTCCAGCACATGAACTGGAAATAAGCCCCTAGAAGGGACCCTTCTTCACTGACTTTGTGAGGGAGCAGGACAGCAGATGCAGGCATACCTTCGCTTGCACCTGTACCGCCCACGTGTATGTATGCTCCAGAGAAGACAACCATGAAGCAGAGCCTCTCCATCTCCTCTCTTGTCATCTTGGGTGACTTCCCCACAAGGTGGACAGGTTGGATTATCATCCTTTGTGCTTACCCAGAGCCCTTTGTGAAAGTCAAAGTACCTGACTAATACTAACATACTAAGAACACTCTTGGGATATAAGCAGAGATTATCCCACTTTTAAGGTGGGAAAATGTTCTGTTGTTAAAATGGCTCACAGTTACGGGTGTGTCTGTGCTCACTGGTCAGACCAGACCTGGCGGGGGCATGTGTGATCTAGATGCCATGAGAAGTGTTTTCCTATAACATAGCCTGACCACAGGCAGTCATACCAGAAAGTGTTTCACTGTGAAGATGCTGGCTTGGAAAATATAGCTCACAGTGTGTGGTGTTCATGATGCTAGAAGGGAGAGGTCAGTGAGGAGGAGTCACACTTCATCTTAGTCTCTTTAGTGTCAAAATCAGGATTTTTGAAAGATATAACATGGGCAAAAAAATTGGATTTTGTTTTGTTTCACTTTAACTCAGTATGACATTGGCAGTTTAACTTCCACAAATATCAAGTTAGTATTGTTCTTTGTAAAGAAACGGACACTGCGTGTTAGCTATGCAAAGTCAGTCAGAAGTTGGTGTAGAGTTGTGTGCTTTGGGGTCAAAGGAATTGAAACGTTCTGTTAACCTTTGATGTCACTGTATGATTCTTTAAGTCTGGTGTGTCCTGGGCCTCTATTCAATGCTTACAAAGCATAGAGTAAAAATTAGTCATGTGCCATTTGCAATTTTAAGTCTTTTAAAGGCTCATCCAGTAGTCTCTAGGGTAGGGTGATAGTATTGGGTTGGCCAAAAAGTCCGTTTAGTTTTTTTCCATAAAATAAAATACATATTTTTCATTTTCACAAATAACTTTATTGATTTGGATATTTTGACCATGCCGGCTATCTCCTGTGTGGCAGAATGTTGATTATTCTCAATTGATGTCTCAATTTGATCACTATCAACTTCACCTGGCTTACCCGATCATGGAGCATCATCCAGTGAGAAATCTCTAGCACAAAACTTCACAAACTACTTTCGACACGTTTGATGCATCACAGCACCTTCTCCATATGCTGCACAAATCTTTTTTAGAATTTCAGTTGTGTTTTTACCTTTCATGAAATGATAAAGCATGATATGTTGAAAATGTTGTTTAGTCCATCTTCAGTACTAAAATTGCTATACAAAAATTCACCAGTATTGGTAAGGTTTTTTAAATGCATGCTGATATGACAGCTGTCACAATACAATCTAACAAAATTGTTTCAAATGAAATTAAAGACAACTAAATGTTACTAGAGCTATCTTATGGAAAAAGTATATGAACTTTTTGCCCAATCCAGTATTTAGGTTGCTTGGCTTCCAATAGTGTTTGCTTCTTGGCACCTGAATATAGAAATTAGATTTGAAAAGTCTCTATTCAATGTGTGTTTTTAATTTTAAAAAGTATTTATGGGGATACCATAAATAATGTGATTCCAGTTTTAAGAAAAGTAAATGTAGGTGATGATGTTATACTTTTAAAAACTAATTTATATGTTTTTCTTCTAACATGACCTTATTACTTTTATAATTAGTAATCATTTATAAAGCACTTTTTCAAATCACTTAGGGAGTCCTTATTGTATGTCAGGCCCTAGTTTATGCACTTTATATGTATTAATTACCATGTAAGAATTTTTATTTCCTCCCATTCTTACTGGTGAAGAAACTGAGGCACTGAAAGGTTAAGTAACTTGTCTAAGGTTATACAGCTACCAAGTGTTGGAGCTGGGGTTCAAACCCAGACAGAGTGACCAGGTGCTTATTCACAATGTGTGTTTCTGTAGCAATATGTTAATGTTTTTAAAAGCAAACTGCTATTTCTTTGGAATTGCTTATGATTCTCCCAAGGTCAGTAATTCCCCCAAATTCCCAAAGTATCCTTATTTCTTCATTCTTCATGCCTGGAGACCAAGTCCATCCTATGCCCAACTGTGGTTGCCGGAAGTTCCAAAGGTCATTGTCCGTCTGTGAGCACAACTCTGTGAACACAACTGCTTGTCTGATGAACATTGTTTTTAATCCCTTTTTAAGGAAAATGCTCTAACTCCTTGGCCAGAGCCATTGAATTTGTGTTTATTTTGCAATATTCAGTATCTGTAATATATTTATTACATATACTTTATTTATAAAAAGAACAAAATACGTGTATAGATTTATGTGAAGGATAAAATCTTCAAGAAGTCCACTACAAAGTTACCTTTGATTGTGGCTTGGATTAACTAAATATAATCTTCAAAACATTTCTAAATTTTTTCTTTTAAATCTGTTTGTCAAACAAATACTTCTAGTTCCATGTGAAAGGAAGAACTACAAACCCACTGACTTGTGGATTAGTAGCTGTTTTTGGTTCCAAGTGAATGGAAGAATTACAAACCCACAGATTTGTGGTTTAGTGACCTTTATGGCTGTGTCATTCCTGAAGTACAAGCGAAGGGATTACAATCCATGCTGTGTGTCCTTGGGCATGTCATGTAAACTTTCTGTTTACATGTAAAGCAGTTTAGGACCAAGACAGGTGTGCAGTGGAATTCAGTGTCAGCTCTTACTTAATTCATCATCGATGTCATCATCAGTATCACCATCACCCCCTAACTAACTAGGCTGCCATTTCTGCTGTATTGTTCTAAGAGAGCAATTTTCAACCAGTGTGCTGTAGGAGTTTTTAAACCATACAATACCAGACTATTTAGTCAAGGGCATTATCCTCTTCCTTAGATTGTCAATTAAAAAAAAAAATGACAGGAGCCAACACAACAATAGCCATCATTGTGAATGAATCAAAAGTATGCCTATTTTTTGTCAGATTGGCCAAAATATATATGTTCTGGTATGCCACATAATTTTAATAATTAGTTTTTGTGTGCCATGAGATGAACGATGTTGAAAGTGACTGGCCTAAGACTCAAGGTAAGGCATTGGTCAGGGTTCGGTGAGGGTTAGAAAGAGCCATTCGCTCAAGTGCCTGTGCCAGGGGAAGAGGCCAGGACCCAGAGCTGGAAGTCAGATGACCATAGCCCATCCTGTTCTCTGTCTGCTTTTTTGTATAATGAATGTTATCTGCTTTAGATTTGTTTGGGCCCAACAGAGGATACTGTGCTTTTCTCAGTGTCTCTCTAAAGAGGACACATGGTTTGAGATCACTGGGAAACAGGAATCTTTGCTTCCCATATAATATATTTTCTTATGTATGGGGCAATGTGTTGTACTAATTGTTTCATTTAATTAGATATTATCATGACTAGGTACCATACTAAGGGTTTTTCCATGCATATCTTATATAATCCGTATTATTTAAGTTCTCTGTTCTTAGGTTTCCATTTCTATTAACTAAACATAATGATACCTGAAAGAATTGTGCAAATTAAATAACAAAATGTGTCTATATTGTTTAATACTTGTCTGGCAATAAACACTCAAAAATTTGCAACTTTTAGTATTATCTGTCTCATCTCCAATGACTAGGGACCACAGTGGTTTTGAGAATACTACAGTTATTTAGAAATGCAAATCAAAACTATTATGAAATATTTTCTCACTCCTGTTAGAATGGCAAGAGATAACCAGTGTTGTCGGGGGTGGGGAGAAAAGGGAACCCTCATGCATTGTTGGTTGAAATGTAAATTGGTTCAGCTACTATGGAAAACAGTATGGAGATTCCTAAAAAAATTAAACATAGAACTACCATATGACCTAGCAATTCCATTTCTGGGAATATAACTGAAGAAAATTAAGTCACTATCCTGAAAAGGTATCTGTAACTCCATGTTCATTATAGCATTATTTATAAAAACCAAGACATAGAAGTAACCTGAGTGTCAATCAGTGTACACCGTTGGCTAAATAATATGTGACTTATATATACAGTGGAATAATGCTCAGCCACAGGAAAGAATGAAATCCTGATATTTGCAACAACATAGATGGAACGTGAGGACATTATGCTAAGTGAAATAAGTGAGACAGATAAGGACAAATACTGTATGTGCTCACTTATATGTAAAATCTAAAATAACCAAATTCATAGAAACAGAACAGTCAGGTGGTTACCAGAGGTGGGGGATGAGAAAAATGGGGGAAGGTATTCAAAACCTACAAACTTACAGTTACAATACAAATAAGTTCTAGGGATGTAATGTACAGCATGGTGACTAAAATTGTAATACTGTATCTTATATTTGAAAGTTGCTAAGAAAACAGATCCTGAAAGTTCTTCCTCATAAGGAAAAAAATTGTATGTATTATGTATGTTAACTTATTGTGGTAATCATTTTATGTATACATAATCATTATATTTTATACCTAAAACTATTACAATGTTATATGTTAATTATATCTCGGTAAAATGGGGCAAGAGAGCATTAAGAGAAAAATTTTTTTAAAGTTACAGTTATTCAATACCCTCCACCCTTAACAAGAGGCTTGCAGTTATAGCAGAGCATGAGAGTCTACAATAGGTTAAAAAACAGGGGCCAGGACACCTGCAGAGCTTGGAAGCCATGCCTAGTGAATGGAGAGGAGCAGATCTACCTCAGATAAGGGTAGAGCATAAGATGCAGATGTCCAGGTATGTGAGCTATGGCTGGACTTGGGTTAAACTACAAGGAGAAAGCTGTGCTCTTCACTAAGACTCTACACGTTTGCTTTACCAGAAGCTCCTTTGAAAAAATCTCAACCTTGGCTCCAGTGAACCAATGAACAGGGAACATTTTCCTGTTCAGGATTGGAGAAGGGTTGAGAGTCAAGGGATGATGGTGACAGTGTTCATATCCCAGAGAAGATGGATGAGCTTGCATTGGAATAGAGGTGAAGCACAGAGTGGGGACACAGACAGCTGGGCTTCTTCACGCCTTCCTGTGTTCCTGCTAGGGACACAGCCAATCATCGCAATAGAAACCCAAAGTGCTGCATTGGTCCCTTGGATCTGAGGGCTTTAAGGAATGCTGCTGCTTGAAGTAATTGGAATATGAACAGAATTTTTAGGGGAAGGTAGAATGAATTTTTAATTAATTTCTTTTCTTTTTTAATAATGTTATTGAAATACCTATGACATATAGAAATTGTATGTTTAAAGTTTACAACTCGATGTTTTTGTATATGTATATATTGTGAAAAGGATTGCCACAATCAAGCTAAACCTTTTATCCATCATCTCTACATAGTTACCCTTTTGTGTGTGTAGTGAGATTTAAGATGTATTCTGTTAGAGAATTTCAAGCATATAATATTAAGTGTCATCACCAGCTGTACATTAGATCCCTAGCACTTACTCATTTCACACAACTGAACCTTTGTGCCCTTTGACCAACACCTCCCCATTTCTCCTCCCCCCAGCCCCTGGCAACCACGAGTCTTCTCTCTGCTCCCATGAGTTCAACATTTTTAGATTCCGTGTATATAAGTGAGATCATGTAGTATCTGTCTTTGAAAGGTAGAATTTAATTGGAGAAGATACTTGGATGCCTTGTAAATGTGGGCAGAGAAACAGAAGAATTGACAACAGCTCCCAGAGTCCTGGGAATGAGATCTGGTTGAAAAAAGCAAATCTTTCTTTTTTCTTTTAATTACTTTATTGTTGTTCAGTTACACTTGTCTGCATTTTCTCCCCACTCTGCACCCCCACCCCAGCCAAACCCACCTCCCTCCCCTGCTTCCGCCCTCCCCCTTGGTTTTGTCCATGTGTCCTTTATAGCAGTTCCTGAAAAACCTTCTTTCCACTGTCCCCTCGCCCTCACCCTCTGGCTGTTGTTTGATTGCTCTTAATTTCAATGTCTCTGGTTATATTTTTGTTTGCTTTTTTCTTTTGTTGATTATGTTCCAGTTAAAGGTGAGATCATATGGCATTTGTCCCTCACCGTCTGGCTTATTTCACATAGCATAATGCTCTCCAGTTCTATCCATGCTGTTACAAAGGGTATAAGCTCCTTCTTTCTCTCTCTAGAATTCTCTTGTATAATTGTACCATAGTTTTTTGATCCACTCGTTTGCTGATGGGCACTTAGGTTGCTTCTAGCACTTGACTATTGTAAATTGTACTGCTATGAATATTGGGGTGCATAGGTTCTTTTGGATTGGTGTTTCAGGGTTCTTTTTTTTTATGCTTCCTAATATTTTTTTTTATTTTAATGCTTGTTCAAGTACAGTTTTCTCCCCTTTACTCCCAATCAAGCCCACCCACCCCCCTCCCAACTTCCCTCCCATTACCACCCTCCCCCTAGTTTTTATCCATGTGTCTTTTAACTTTGTTCCTGTAAACCCTTCCCCTTTTCCCCTGAAATTCCCTCTTCTCTCTCCTCTGGTCACTTTCTGCCTGTCCTCTAATGCAGTG
>PVIA01006742.1:0-41756 GCA_004024845.1 Tonatia bakeri
GCCCGGGGCGGGGGGCGTGCGCTCTCTCCCAACGCAGAAAGAACTCGGGGGTGGTGACCTGTTCCAGGACCCAGGACCCAGGAGCCTGGGCTGGAGGCCCCCAGCCCAGCAGCGGGCGCTGACCTGGGGAGCCAGTGAGGGCTCGAGAGCCCGGCACGGGAGGGCATCGGGAGAGGGAAGCTGGAAATACCCCCATCTGTCCAAGCGCAGCGGGGCCTCGGCAGGGTCTTCGGTGTGAAGGGAAAGCAGCCAAAGGCAGGACAGCAGGTGGTTGCTAATGTGCATGATGTCTCCCTGGCCAGTGTGGCTCGGTTGGTTGGGTGTCCCACAGAGCCATGGGTCAGTGGTTCGATTCCAGGTGAGGGCACGTGCCTGGGTTGCAGGTTCAGTCCCCAGTCAGGGCACGTGTGAAAGCCAACCACACACTGCTGTTTCTCCTCTTTCTCCCTCCCTTCTCCTCTCTTTAAAAGTAAATAAAATCTTAAAATATATACATATATGTATATAGTAACTACTTATATCTCTATGAAACTGTCATTAACATACAACGTGCTGGAGCCTTTGGTGCTTGTGGCTTTTGTCCAGTAGATAAGGCCTGGTTGCCAGGAGGTGGTGGCCCTGCAGGGATCCCGGTCTCATTGGGAGGGGACATTGTAGCTCCGTGTGCTCTGGAGCTGCTGCTGAGTCTGGGAGAGGGTCTTGAGAGCCCAGGGGTGGGGGCAGCGCCCGTGATGGGGGCAGATTTGCTCGGGAAGGCCGTGCCCTGCCTAGCAGGCACCCTGCCGCCAGAGAGCAGTGCTGCACTCCGTACCTGGGGGAGCGCCCCCCAACCTGCCCCCATGGTTCCTGGTTCCCAGATCGAACAGGAATTGCAGTGGAAGAGTCATTTATCATAGCCGTTTTTGTTCTTTTCTTCTTGAAACAGTTTATTTTGTAGTGCCATTTGTTCCACATCTGTGCGAGCTTTCTGGCACGCGTAAGGAGGGAACAGGAATAAGTCTGGTGAGATAGCCTTCAGGAATTAGATACCTGTCCAAGTTAGAGTGACAACCCTGAAGCTGCCCCAGGGCCTTACAGATTTGTTTTTAGTGTTTTATTTTCTTGTTTTTAGGGAGAGGAGAAGGGAAGGAGAAAGAGAGTGGGAGAGAAACATTGGTCGGGTGCCTCTCGCACTGGGACCCGGCCCGCAGCCCAGGCACGTGCCGGGACCGGGAATCGAACTGGGCACCCTTTGCTTTGCAGGACAATGCCCAACCCAACTGAGCCACCGCAGTCAGGGCCTTACAGATACTTTTGACCATCCTGGATTAATGATTGGTTCTCTGTGTCTTAGTGTTTAAAACTAAGTCTGGTTTAAATAGAAGGAAGTTTTGGCCCCGGCTGGTGGGGCTCAGTGGCTCGAGAACCAGTCTGAACTGAAAGGTCCCCAGTTTGATTCCAGGTCAGAGCACGTGCCTGGGCTGCAGGGCAGGAGAGAGGCGACTGATGGATGTTTCTTTCCCTCTCTTTTTCCCTTTTCCTCTCTCTAAAAGGAAATGACTAAAATCTAAAGTGAAAAGCTTTAGATTTTAGTTTCATCTTCATGAAAACTCAGAGTTTATAGACCTTGATTTTTGAAACAAGTGTGTTTAATTTTAAAATACCTTAAGAGTCACTTGCACGTGTGTCTCCATCAGTGTCGCCACCTGTGTCCCGTTCGCGGCAGTGGCGGGTGCCTCAGCAGTGGCGTCCTCTGTGAGCCGGTGCTCGCCACCATGAGGCCGGGCAGCCTGCGAGGAGAGCGGTGACTCGGGCTCTGTCACTCTGTCCTAGAACCCGAGTGTCCTACTTCGCTGTGTTTGATGGGCATGGAGGGATTCGAGCCTCAAAATTCGCTGCACAGAATTTGCATCAGAACTTGATCAGGAAATTCCCGAAAGGTGAGACTGAGAACCATATTCGCTCATGTCCACCCCCGTGTCTGCTGTGTGTGGGACTCAGCGACGTGTCACTCTGGCTTTGGCAGAGGTATCAACAACAGTAGAAGGTGGGGAGCCTCTCAGGACCTGTCTGTGGGGCCAGTGAGGGGCTTGCCTGGGCACTTAGGGGCCTGCCGCCACCAGGGCAGGTGGCACCGTCCTGTGCTGCATGGTGGGCGGGGGGGCACGCTGTTCTGGGTCCTGGTTCAAAACGGAAGGGCGAGGGCCACTCCCCCTGCGCCTGCCCCTCCCATGACAGGAGACGTGACTAGTGTGGAGAAGACCGTGAGGAGGTGCCTTCTGGACACTTTCAAGCACACTGACGAGGAGTTCCTCAGACAAGCCTCCAGCCAGTAAGTGTGGCCACGTGACAGCGTGAGAGTGGGGAGGTGATTCTCCTGCATGCGTGTCACGTCTGTGCTTCTGTCTCACACTGACGCCCCACGGCCTGTGGCAGGAACAAGCGAGTGTCAAGGGCATGGCTCATCCAGAGGATGAGGCCCTGTCTGTTTTCCCAGCAAGTGCGGCTCTCAGTGCCCGCGCGGTGGGGTGACCCTTTCTGTTGTCTCTCCCCGCAGGAAGCCGGCCTGGAAAGACGGCTCCACTGCCACCTGCGTCCTGGCTGTGGACAATGTCCTCTACATCGCCAACCTCGGGGACAGCCGGGTATGTGGTCGGCATGCCCACCCAGACACCAGCTCTCTGTGGGGGCGAGGGCAGCGGCACCCCGGGTGAGGCGAAAACCAGGAGGGCTGGGGCAGGCGCCTCCTGTAGGGGCGGCAGCGTAGTTGAGCCGGTCCACCCTCTGGGAAGACACCCGGCTGCAGCCTCTTCTGCCTGAAAACCCAGATACACTCTTCTCTGCCTGCCCCACCCCCACCACTGGCAGCGCTCCACCAGGGCAGCGAGTGCTCCAGGCTGGAATGGGGTCGCTGCACAGTGACCACGCTCCTCCCCGTCACACCTCTGACCTCCCAGCCCTGCTTCTCGGGGTCGTGCTGCTGCCCGAGAGCCTGGACTTCGGCAGCCAGGAACGTGCTGGGTGCCATGCTTCTCATCCGGGGAGCCTGGGCGTTTCCCATGGGGGACAGCTGGGTCCCCTCATTGCGGTGGGAACAGCTTCCAGCTGGAGGCGGGCCCTCCATGGGGTGGCCTCAGCCGGCTGCTGTCAGGAGCTGAGTTCCGCTCTGTGGCTGCTTCTCAGGCTGCCCCTGCCCCTCCAGGTCCCCAGGACGGCCCAACCCCCACCGTGGGGCCACCACTGCCTCAGACCCAGAGAGGGCTGCCCCGCCCCCGCAGCTCTGGGGTGGCTTACTTTCTGAACCGGGAAGCACGAGGGCTGCGTGGCAAGTGTCATAGGGCCCGGTCCCTGCCCCGAGGGTGGGGTCCTGCCCTGGTGGGCTGGCTGGCTGCAGGGTGTGTGTGTGCACACGTACCATGGGACTTGAAGAGAGCGTGAGTGAAACTGGCACAAAGAAGGGACTTTGGAGTCGGGTTGCAGTCCTAGCTGTGTGTGTGTGGTTTGGGGTGCGATGCTCACCCTCTAGGCCTCGGCCGCCCCCCGAGAGCCCCAGGGGGACCCCATGGTGGACGTGGTGCAGAAAGCTCAAGGACACCTAGGGTCCGCCTGCCCCGTGCCCCTCCGCCTCCTGTGGACCCAGGGACTGTGGGCGGTGCTTATTCAGTGCCCCTCCCACATCTCCGCGGAGTCCCCGGTCCTAGCCAGGGTGACCGGCCAGCCGCTGCCACCCAGCAGAGCTTGCCAGGAGTGGCGGTGCGCCTGCCTGGTGTCTCTGGTGCCGCTCTGAATGGGGCCCTTCTCAGAGCCACGGTTGCCAGAAGCAGGTGGACTCCGAGGCCCCAGCCCTTGTCTCCCCCTGCCGTCCCCGAGCACAGGTCTCCCGGCCTCATCGCTGCCGGCCCTCTGTCTTCCAGGCTATTCTGTGTCGCTACAACGAGGAGAGTCAGAAACATTCGGCCTTGAGCCTCAGCAAGGAGCACAACCCCACGCAGTACGAGGAGCGCATGAGAATACAGAAGGCCGGAGGGAACGTCAGGTGGGTGGGGCCCCCCTGGGAGGGCTGCCGCAGCCCTGGGGAGAGCGGGCCGAGTCCCGCGGGCGAAGCAAGGCCTCCCCTGGGGCTCGGGTGCACGGGTGCAGTGGGACTCGCTCAGTGTGTGTGGGAGCAAAGCGTGCCTCCAGAGTCTGCAGAGGGGGGGAGCCTGGCCTGGACTCCAGGGCACCACAACGGCTCTCTGGTCCGGGAACTTCCGCAAATACTGTCATTTGTCACAACCGAATAGGCTGCGGTCTCAGGGGAGTTCTCTGGAGCGAACCCCTGGAGGGTGAGGACAGGGAGGATGTGTCGGGCCCACTGTCTCGGGGCTTCCTGGGGCGCAGCTGCCCTGGCTGAGGGCCCGGGCCTGGCCCTGCCAGCAGCTCCGTTCACGGAGCCGGGCGGCCTCTGTCTCTCTGCACCTCCCAGGACTGGGCTGCCAGGGCGTGGATGACCCGGCTGACCAGGAGCAGTTCCTGGCTCACTTCACAGTTTGACCGTTAGGGTGATCCTTGTTGGACACGAGGGAGAAGTCACAGCGGCAGAGGCTGCAGTCCCTTGTCCTCGGACACACTGACCACGTTGCCAGCAGCAGCTGCTCAGAGACGGCACTGTGATCAGGAGGTGGTAGCCTTGGTGGAGGCATGGCCATCTGCATGAGACCATGAGCAGTGCTGCATGCTTCCACAGTGACCGCTGGGAAGTTAATGTTTTGAGAACGCACCCCCATTGTTCTTTTGGGGGCCCTTTCTCAGAAGCTCCGCCTCGCCTGAGCTCCTGGGAAAGGCTGTCGATGCTCACAGCCCCTCGGCTGAAGGATCGGCTGGGTCACAGTCGCTTCCTGTTTCCTGGTACTCGCTGGCTGTGTGCTGTGTCCAGATGCCCGGGGAGCTCACCTGGCGGTGTGCCCGGTGTCGGAGAAGCCCGAGGCTGGGGGCATTGACCTGGCTCCTCGGCCCAGGACCGCCTGGGGCCCCGTCTGCGGCCCGGGGCCTGGGCAGCAGACACTCCTTTTCCTCCTACAGTCTCGCTTTCATTGTTAGAATGTTCACATGTTTGCAGAACCAGAGCAAACACCTCAGTGTCCACCAGCTAAAGTCCGTTGTTAACGGCTGGCGTGCTGGCCTCGCCTGTGTGTGTCGGGCTGTGCCGTCTGGGTGTCAGCTGCTGTCGCGTTGCCTGAGAGAACAGTCTTTTCATTTGTGTCAGGGCGGTGTCCTGTATTTCCTCCGCTGTCCCCGGAGTGTCTCTGCAACCAGGATCCAGCCAGGGTCCGTGACTGCCTGGGGCACGCTCCCGGCACAAAGGTGGTCCCCGCCGGCCCGGTTCTGAGTGGGGTGGGCCTGTTTTCTCCCCCATTCAGTGGTTCGAGTGTGTTTCCTGTTAATTGCAAGCCAGGTCTAAAGGCTTCTTTATGTTCAGATCAAACCTTGTTATTGTTATTTGAGGGGGGCACCCTGCTGTTGAGGGTGCCTCCCCTCGGTGGCCCCACGAGGTCAGTGTTCGTGGTGCGAAGGCCCAGCACTGGGCGGTGGTGCTGGCAAGTCCCTAGAGGGAAAGGGACAGGTGTTCCTGGGCGATCGGCAGCAGGCGACCCGTGGAGACGCACCCTAGCTCCTTGTGAACACACTGCTCTCCGCCAGCCCTTCTCGTGGTGCCCGGTCCCTCTGTGGCCCTCTCCTGGGTTGGCATTTCACAGGGTGACAAGGGTGATCTGCTTCGGGGGTCCCTGCCACAGGTGTCCGCGGGCACCCTGCAGAGAAAGGCTTTCCTTCGTCGGTGGGTGTGAACCTTGCTTCTTGCCAGAATGCACGGCAAATGTTTAGAGAGTAAGGTCGCCCTCTGCACTGGCGGAAATTAGTGTTTTCTTTTTTGTGTGTTCAGTTTTTAGAGAGAAACACCGATGGTGGTCCCATGTACATATTGACACACTCGTCGGTTGGCCCTCGAATGCGCTCTGACTGGGACCAAACCCGTAACCTGGCGCTCCGGGACGGTGCTCCCACCCACTGAGCCGCACCCGGCCGGGGCTCGGTGGTTTTCGTCTCACCCTCTGCTTCACTCCCTTTCCCCTCCTCTCCTCGCCGCGTGACTCGCCGCCCACCAGCGTGTTTGGATTTCAGGGTGCAGGCTCTAGCCCTTGGGTTCCGGGGCAGTTCCTGCTCACACGACTGTGGCTGTGGCCGGTCGGGGGGGCTCTTGAGTTCATCTTTAAACCCAGCTGCACAGGCTGGGGATGGTGGTCCCACTGGGGTGTCACTAGCTGTGCGCCTGCAGACCCCAGCTGGCAGGCGGTTTAGGCTGTGACCATATCTCACTCCAGTTTAACCGCACAGGGCTCTTTCCCGACTGCTCGGGTCACAGCTCTTTTGGCTGGAAACCCTGGCTCCTGATAACTGTTGGTTTGCAGATACTGCTTTAAATTGGTAGCGCCAGTGGTGCTGTTCCTGGAGTGGGGGTCTGGTTCTCTTGTGCTGGGCTCTTGCTCACGAGGGGCGTGTGTGGGCCCATGGCTGTTGCTGCTGAGGTTGCCGCTGCTGTGGCCGTCAAGGTCCCTAGCGTCTGTCTGTTCCAGACTCAGGGCCTCTCCCTTTTGTGTGAGTCGCTCACAGGGCGGAGCCAAGTACAATTACTGTGTGACCAGCAGCCCCACTTCTGGGCATTCCCCCAGAAGAACTGCAGGCAGGGGATCAGACAGACCCGTGCACGCCTGCTCGTAGCCACATGACTGCTGACAGCAGCCAGGGGCAGCCGCGGCCGAGGGCCCGTGAGTGGGGGCCGTGGTCAGGCAGTGTGGGCAGTCCTGTCCATGCCGTGCACTGCCACTCAGCCTTGAAAGGAAGGGGGTTCTGTCGCGGCTGCAGCACGGCCAACCTGTGAGGATGCGGTGCTGAGATAAGCCGGCTACAGGACGGGCACTGGGGTCTCACCCACACCAGGTCCGTGGGGTGGCCAGGTGGCCGCTCCCCCAGCTTCACACTGGAAGGTCTGAGGACACGCAGTGGCAAGCCCACCAGACTTGGGCTCAGGGCCCCAGCCAAGGACGGTTGTTCCCTGCTGATAGAGCTCTGCTTCACGGCGTGGAGTCCCCAACTTTCTGTCCCCTGCTTACACACGGAACGGGTGGAAGGGGGGTGCTGTGCTGAGTGGTGCCGGGTGTGTACAAGGGTCACCAGTTCGATTCCCAGGCAGGGGCACAAGAGAGGCAGCCATGCATTGGTGTTCCTCTCCCTCTACCCTTCCTTTTCCCTCTTTAAAAATAAATACAATCTAAAAAAATATATATATACAAAAATAGGAAAAGCCAGGCCCCTACCTGGTCCAGGCCCGTCCATCCCAGTGATCGGGCAGACTGGCAGGTTAGGTCAGTGCAGCCACGAACGTGCAGCCCAGGGGCTGTGCTGCCTCGGAGCCCAGGGGTTCCGCAGTCCCCTGCGCGCCTGGGCTGGGAGCTGTTGGTGGTCTGCAGGCCACGCTGCGCCTTTCCCTCTGCCCCGTTGTCCCTCCCGTGGCCGGGCGAGTGGGGTCTGAATGTGTGTCCCTCGTTTTAGGGATGGGCGTGTCCTGGGCGTGCTGGAGGTGTCCCGCTCCATCGGGGACGGGCAGTACAAGCGCTGCGGGGTCACCTCCGTGCCAGACATCAGGCGCTGCCAGCTGACCCCCAACGACAGGTGAGGATGCCGCCAGAGACACGTGCACGTGCGGCCTGTGCACCCCCAGCTCTCTGGCGCTGAGGAGCTGCGTCTCGGGCTCTGTGCGGGGTGTGGGAATTGGGGGCGGGGTGGGGGCCCCTGCAGGAGGAAGAAGGCCTTCTGACAGGAGACAGGACAAAGGCAGGAAAGCGTGGCCAGGTGGGTGCCAGTGGTGGCACCGCGAGAGAGTGGTGGCAGGGAACTCTGGGGGCAGGGGTGGCAGGCCCTTTGTTCCACGCTGAAGCCTCTGGGCCTCGCTGCACATGGATGGGCGCCCTGGGGATTTCGAGCTGAAGTTGGTTGGGACAGAGACCGCCTCACAGTTCTGTGTCACACCCTGAGCTGCCCGAAGACGAGGCCCCAGCCCTGGCCCAGGTGGGGGCTGAATGGTGGCAGCTGAGCTGGGAAGCACTCAGAACGGTGTCACTAGACTGAGTGGTGAGGGCATGAGGAATGCCTGGGCGCAGAGGGGCCCTTCAGGGTGCAGCTCTGAGCCCTGCCCCAGTGCATTCCTTCTGACCCCGGCGTCTTGGCAGTGTCCCCACAGCCCCTGTGGTCGTCCGAGTGCTACCCCAGGTCAGCGCCTTTGTGGCCTGTGCCAGGCACAGGCCACGGACTGGTGAACGCTCTCCGAGTGCGCACCCCGTCAGCAGAGGGAGGAGCAAGACCTGGGCGCAGCAAGGGCGGGGGCGGTGAGAGCCAGGGGATGCTCGGTACTCGATTGGAACTGCACATCTCTGTTCAGAGGACGGGACTTCTGAGGGAGACAGCGCCCTGTCTCCAGAGAGCAAAGCGGGTGGTTGTCCTGGGGCCTCCGTGCGGGTGCCACCCCGCCCGCTCTGCGTCTCCGGGAGGTGGAGACGGGGTTTGTTCTCCGGCAGTTCCCCTCCAGTTGGTGTGCGAGAGTACAGGACCTCACACTTGGGCCATCCACCGAGTTACTGCTGAGCCTCAGCTAGCCCCAGTTATTGCAGTGATGCTTAAGGGGTTTCATCTTTTGTCTCACAGAAGTTAGATTGGCTTTTTTAAGTGCTTAGCCTTTGAGCACTGGGACAAGTGTGTGTGTCTGCTGGCTGGTCTGTAAAATTTGCTGTTCAGCCCCTTCCTGTCTCTTCCCCGTACCGCAGGTTCATCTTGCTGGCCTGTGACGGCCTCTTCAAGGTCTTCACCCCCGAAGAAGCTGTGAACTTCATCCTGTCCTGCCTTGAGGTGAGACGTCACACCAGGGCCCCAACCATGTCGCTCAGTGCGTTGGGCACCGTCCCGCAAACGGGTCGCCGGTTCACCTCCCAGTCAGGGCCCCGGCCTGGGTAGCAGGTTTGGTCCCTGGTCGGGGCGTGTACAGAGGCAGCCACTTGGAGTTTCTCCTGCACATCAGTGTGTCCTTCCCTCTCCCCCCCCCCCACTCTAAAATAAATCAGTCGCACCCAGGCGGAGCCAGATGTCCTGCTGCACTCTAGGTCTCAGGCAGGCGTGTGTCCTGGGACCCCTTGTTCCCACTGTCAGGGGCCCCTTGCGTGCGGCTTCAGCGTCAGCTGTGCCCGGAGGACGCAGTGGTCAGTTTGTCCTGCATGCCCTGGTGGAGCCTGGGGGCAGTCCTTCCTTACAGGGGGGCCATCTCGGGGGAGGGCGGGCGCAGGGCCCCACTCACAGGCGCCCTCTCCTGCTGGCAGGACGAGAAGATCCAGAGCCGCGAGGGGAAGCCAGCCGTGGACGCCCGCTATGACGCGGCCTGCAACCGGCTGGCCAGCAAGGCGGTGCAGCGGGGCTCGGCCGACAACGTCACCGTGATGCTGGTGCGCATCGGGCACTGAGGGTGCAGTGGGCTGCGTGCTCGCGTGTGTGCGCGCGTGTGTTCCTGTGGGACGCCCGTGCTTGTAAATAAAAGCTCTTTTTTCTAGTCTTTGCTCTCACTGCTTTGCCGGCGCGCTTAGCCCTTCAAAGTCAGCGAGTGTGCCTTCGGAGGACCCTGGGTCCTCAGGCGCAGTTTTGTCCCACCTGGAGAGCCGGCTCCAGGTGCCGCCCGCACACTGCATGCTGTGCTCCCGCAGCTGCTGGTCCTCCCCGCCGGGCCACCCCCGTGCGGCCCAGCAGGGCAGGGCCTTTCAGAGTTGGGCAGTGCGGTGCCCCACAGCAAGTGGGGCACTTGGCTTCCCTCAAAAGTACAGTTTCCGTACAAAAGTAGGGCTGCAGGCGTGGGGCTTGATGTGGGTTGAGCCCAGGCGGTGGGCAGGGCCCCCTGCTTGGTAGCAGTGTGCCCAGTTAGCTCTCCGAAAGCAGCCGGGGCTCAGCGTCTTTCCAAGGTCCCCTCCCGGCTGTCCTGGGGCTCGAAGCTGGGTGCCCCAGTGTAGCAGGGCTCATGGGGTGCCCCAGTGTGAGCCGGCACCTGGCTCGGGGCCACACTGTCAAGCTATTGTGGCCAGTGGGCTCTGCCTGGCAGAGCCCAGTTCCCCACCCCCAGCCACCCCTGAGGGCCCTTCCTTCTGTCCAACACTCAAAAGGGAAAATACACGAAGGTCCACTTGGAAGAAGAGAAGATACTCCTACTTTTCACGTTCTTCTGTGTGAAACAGGCCATGGGTGTTGCTGTCATTTCCCTTCAGGAGAGCAGCTCCAGGCCTGTGGGTCAGTGCCCACTTCCGGATGATGTAAGATTTAAAAAACTTGCCATTCCAGGACTGTTCTGTCCTGTTCACCGGCCCCCGCCCAGCTAGCACACGGTCTTATCGCCCTGTCAGTTAGTGGGACTGGCGTCCCTGCCACAGGCACCTCGGGGACGCCTGTGCACACACCCCGCCCCCTCCCCAACTGTTCTGTGCCCGGCCCCACGGCCGCCAGGGGCTGCAGTGGCACCGAGGACGAGGCCTGAGCACCGAGCACCTCGGCATCGGGAGACAGAGCGGTTTCTGCAGCAAACGTCTCCTTGGGGCAAAGGGGTGTGTGACTCGTGGTCCCGCTCCCTGAGGTCCCCAGCCCTGGAGCCGGCCAAGGCCTGCCCCCACCTACCTGGGGGCCGAGCCTGTTGCCGCACCCCACCCCGGTGGCCCCGATGGCAGAGACTTTATGTTTCAAGGTCTATGCTTTATTTCTGTGACTTTGTACAGCCGTGCAACAATAACAATTCTTACACCGGAACCACTTCATAGCGTCAGCTACACAAACAGGTTCCACCTGGCAAAGCTCAGGAGGCATGCATGCTGTGCGGCCCTTGGGCTGAGGAAGCGAGAGCCCTGCGGCTCTTTTGAGGGTAAAAACCGACTTTTCCAAAATATCTGGGGCCACACCTGCCCTTATCAGACAGCGTGGGGATGCAGGGCACGGCCAGCTGGCACTTCCTGGTAGGGTGGGGCAGGTCCTACTGAGAAGCGTGCCCGGCTGCCAAGGGGCACAGTGCTGGGGGGGGCTGCGATTCTGGGGGCCGCCTAGCTGGGAGTGAGTTGTTCGACTGTGGGAGGGGACACTTTGGGCTCCTGGGGAAGTTGTCCTGAGGCCAGCCAGGAGGTTAAGGGGACGGTAGCCTCGGTTCCTCTCCCCCAGGTCTCAAGGTACCCAGCTGGGCCCTTAGGGTATGCTGTGGTGGCAGGGCTCATGGGAGCCCAGCGGGTAGAGGGGTGGGGGAACCGGAGGGACCCCGTGCTCTGGGGAGGTCCTGCTCCTTGGGAGGGGTGTGCTGTAGGCTGATAGCCGTGCCCCCTCATGGGGTGTCCCCCAGCCCCCAGGTCCTGTCACTGCTGCAGAGGCATGGGGACTTTGCACCCAGCCCTCTCGAGACTGGCTTTTCCTCAGCACGGTCTCCTCCCCCCATCTGAGCTCAGAGCCTGTTTCCACCCGAGTGGGGCAGACATTTGAAGGAACCCACAGCCAGCCAGCCCCTGCTAGGCTGTGGCTGGGCACAGGGGGGTTGCTGGCTCTGCTCCCTCTGCTCTGGGTGGCTGGGTGGGCAGGGCCCGCAAAGATGTTCTGGCTCCATCGGGAAGGTGGGTCCTAGCAGTGACTCAGCCTCAGGGGATGGGAAAGGACTTGGCTGTGAACACATCTGCAGAGAAGGGCAGGCAGCTCCCCTGAAAAAACCACGTCTTCTAGCGGATCGGGCCAGGTTATGGGCACACATGAGAAGCAAAAAGAGCTGGAAGCCAGGCCCAGATTTGCCCTGTCCCTCCATAAGCCCTTTCCAGCAGCTGTCTGGTGTCCCAGGCTGCTGTGCCAAGGGGCCACAGCGGGAGTACCAAGCAGTGCCCTGCAGTCCGTGGGTAGCTAATGGCACAGCGGGGTGAGGGGCTGGCAGGGACTGGGGAGCCCTGGGGGGCAGGGGAGAGGCTGCAGCCAAAGTCGAAGCTGACCTGGCCACACCTCTTGGGTTCCCCAGGGGCCCCACACGCACACTAATGGAAAGATGGAAATGGCGGGGCTGGACCACAGCAGAGATGCTGAGGCTATAGGCCAGCCCGCTGATAGGCCAGGAGGGGGCCCAGGCCCACAGCCAGGCACAGAGTGGAGCACGTGCCCCTGGGTGGGCTGACCAGGGTCAGGGCAGGGCTGCCCGTCACCTCCCCAGGCTGCCCAGAATGGCCCTCCTGGGTGGAGCCGTGGAGGCCCCCGTGGGCAGTTGCACTGGGCTGCCTCCTGCACGTAGCCTCTGCCTGTGATTGCCGGGACCCAGCCTGGTCGGTGCAGCCATGCCTCTCACACCCCGAGGAAGACGGCGCTGAACTGCGAGCCGCTGAGCACGGTGACAGGGGAGCTGCTGGCGTTGTCCAGAAAGACGGAGGTGTACTGCCTCCTCTGAGGAAGGGGGAAGGGTGTGTCGGCCAGGCCTGCCGGCCACACAGGCTTGAGCCCCTTCCAGTGCTTCCTCCACATGGGAGAAAGCCCACTCAGGGCCAGCAAGGGCTCCAGCGCCCAGTGGGCTTCTCTGCACTGCAGCTTCCGGAGCCTGGACAGCTCTACCCAGGCTGAGGGTGGCCCTGCCCACTGGCCTGGCCACTGATCCGTCTGCCAAGGCCATCGTGGGACCCACCAGTACTCTGGCCTGGCCACTCCAAATGAGGTCCACACACCAGCAACCCCCCTGGGAACCCCCAGCACTGCAGACTCAGGGGACCCACTAGACCCCAGGTGCACTGAGAGCCCTCTGACTCCTTCTGGCCAGCTGCGAGGTGCCCAGAACCAGGCCAGACCTCCTTTCTGCAGCCAGGTCACTCCTCCCGACAGCTGTGTGCCCTTGGGCAAGTTACTTAGCCCTTCTGCGCCATGGTCCTGTTTGTAAACAGGAGTGACAATGAACTAGGTCACTTATGCAAAGCGCTTAGGACCTGACATGGCAATAATTAAACGGTAGCTGTTGCCCGTACATGCAGGCGCCATTTCTCATGCGTCCCACCCTTGCGTCACGTCCTCAATGACTCTCCCAAACCCCACCACCAGAGGGAGATTGTCACTGAGGGTCCTGAGTGGGAAATGACCACGTGCCCTGCTTCCTGCAGTGGCAGGGGCCCCCAGGTCAGTGTGGGCCTGGGAGCTGACCCCTTGCCATCACCGGGAGCACCAGCCCTTAGTGAGAAACTCGGGAGGTCTCGAACCTGGAGACTGGGGCCGAACTGGCCTGAGGGCTGTGCTGTGGCTCCAAACCTCCCCCAGGCCTGGAGTCAGGGCGCTGCACCCGGAGCTCCTGAGCAGCCTCGAGCACCCCTCCCTGCCAGGCTGCCCCCTGGCCACACCCAGGGCTGCCCGGACACCGAGCCGGCTCCGCACCTTCAGATACAGAACGCCGTTCACAGAGATGGTGAAGGGCTCCGTGCCAGTAGGCCGGCTCACGACGGTCTCCAGGGAGCTGTGGCCAAAGCAGGAAGGGTCAGCTTAAGCCTCTCACCGCAGACCCCACCATGTGCTCCCAACAGACACAGGGCCCAGCAAAGTGCCAGGGAGACAGCTGTCTCGGACAGGTCTGGCAGACGCGGTATCTGAACTAGGTCCCCCAAAGGAGGCCAGTCTCCCCAGAACCAAAGGTGCTGAGGGCTGGGAGAGGAGCTTGGCCCAGGCCAGGGGCGGCTCCGCCGACTCTCCACACTGAACCCTGGGGTGGGGCGCAGCACCCTGGGAAGCTCCAGCAGGCCGATGTGGGGGGCTTGCAAATCCAGAGGGAGAAGTTTTGAACTTCATTCCTTCATGCCTTCTCCAGCTATTGCCAGCTGTGCCAGGGGTGGCGGGACCCTGGCCGGCGGGGAAGGTGGGCGTGGTCTGCGCAGTGAGGGTCACAGGTTCACCAGGGCGGGTGGGAGAGCGAGTGCAGCAGGGACGCGGAGTGGTCAGGAAAGTGCTCTCCGTGCAGGTGGTCCCGCTGCTCCTGGAGGTGGGGTGGGGGCTGCGGGGTCCAGGGAGCTTGGGGATGTTCTTCTGAACAGCCCCTCCTGCTGCCGAGCGCTGGGGACACCCAGGCCACAGCGGCTGTGGGGATGGGGGAAGCCCGTCCGCTGCCCGAGCTGCTCGCACCCCACCCCCGCACCCACTCACGTGTTGTGCTGGCACCGGGACTGGATGCAGATGAGCAGGCGCAGACGGTTCCGGGGGCGGGGCAACTCCGGTCTCCGCTTTTCTTGGAGGGCTTAGAGGAGGTGGGGCTAGTCACCGGCCCCCGACCCGCCAGGCCCATAGTCTTCCCCCACCCTACCCCCGCCCCGGGCCTCACCCACGTGCAGCGTGGCGGCGAATGCGTAGAAACCGGGGACAGACACCGTGTACTGGCCGCTGGTTAGGTTCAGGCCGGGGCCGCGGTAGAAGGCTCCTTCGGCCTGGGGCTGCGGGGCGCACACACGGTCACCCAGGGCCCTGCGCGGCCCCTCGCCCAGCCACTAGGCGCGGACTCACCAGGTAGTAGCCCCCGAACTCGTGCAGCGCGCGCCGCTCCACTGACACGTTCTGGCGCAGGCGGCTGTGGAAGGCGGCCTCCACGATCCGGGACCGCGGACCCTGGTTCAAGGCCTGGATCAGCAGGGCCACCACGGACGGATCCGCTGCCTCCTCCTCGTCCTCCGGGAAGGGCCGGCGCTCTGCGTTCTGGTGCTCCGTGTTCTGGCGCTCCGCGTTCTGGCGCAGTCGCTCAGCCGCATCTGCCACGGAGCGAGCGGTGGCTGCGCTCCGAGGGCACGGGGTCTTCTCTCGCGTGGCCCTCGCCTCCCAAACCCCTCACGGGAGACCCCTTTAAGGCTGCAGCTCCCGCAGGCACGGTGCCTCCGGACCCCGCTGCTGCTTTGTTTCGGGTCACGCTTGGGCCACCGGGAAACTCAGGGCAGACACAGCCAGCGCCCTTGTCCCCTTCGCCTCCCTGCCCTACCCGCACCGCCCGTTGGCGCTGTTGCTTCCGTTCACAGTGCTACTATGTCGGGGAAGGCAACCCTATCCGCCAGGCCCCCTCATTTTTGGAAGGAAGCCGAGTGTAAGTAATTATTGGAGCTCTACTGGAAACAGTAGTTTAGGTTTCTTCAAAGCTGCTGTGTTTAAGTGAACCGCACAGTGACTCGAAGGGGGAGAGGCTCTGTCATTAGGCTCTACAAAACGCAGCAAACCTGGTAAGTCCTGTGAGCACTGGCCACAGTGCCGGACACCCCATGGCGCCCTCCGCTCTGCTGCCCCCTGCTGTGCCCTCCAGCTCAGCTACCCAGCTTGGCGGGGAGACCTGGGGCTGCTGGCCTGGGCCCCACACTGCGCTGTCCTCCTGGCACCCTGCCAGGGGGCTGCGTGCAGGCAGCTGAGGCCCCTCGGGGAGGCTAGGGTGATGAGGGGAAGTTGGGGGCTGCACTCAGCGGGCCTGTGTTAACTGGGGTGAGCCTTGAATGGCCCTGGTGTCGCAGGGGAATCAGAGGGGCATTTTGAAAGTCCCCTCCTCGGACTGTCCCCACTTGAGGGGTCTGGGGTCAGGTCTCCTGGCTTTCCCTGGGCTCCCCCGACTTCCAGGTGGGGCATGGGTGCGCGTCCCCAAGCACCCACTGAGCACAGAGCAGTCAAGTCCACCTTTCTCAGTGGAGCCGCCTCCTCACCAGCTCCCCACCCTGCCCGCCCGCAGGGCTCTTCCAGGGGTCTGCCCCACCCCCACAGGCACCGAGACCTGAGCCCAGTGGGGTTCTCCTACCTTTCAGCAGCTGCTGCCACTTCTGCTGTCCTTCCAACAGTTCTTCCAACGGGACCATGGTGCCTGCAGGGCCCTGGTTGCCACAGGGCTCCCGGGTCCTGGGCAGGCTGGGCTGGGAGGGAAAGTTGGAGTGAGGACACCTGAATTGGCCAGCTGGGAACCATGGTCAACCCCCACTAAGGCAAGCTAAAGGGGCTCCCACTTTGACCTCTGACTTCTGAGGTAAAGGTCAGCCTGGGGGGGTGCTCAAGCTCTGCTGAGAAGGCCGTGAGGGTCCCTGCTTTGACGGCTGCCCTCCCAGGCCAGCCTGGCCCCCTGCCCAGGACGCAGAGGGAGGAGAGGGCGGGTAGCCAGCAGGGCTGCCTGGCACTCCAGGGGTGCGGGTGAATGGAAGGAACGGGCTGTGAACACGGTGCCACTTGGGCCCCCGGCTTGATATGCCCTTCACCCTCTGACCCCAGGCCAAGGGTGGGGGTCTGTGCTTGGTGACCTGGTCGGGGTGTGCCCAGGGAGGGGCCGGCGAGGGGTGCAGGGGTGAGGGTGGTGGCCTGGGGGTTCAGACAGGGCCCGCAGGTGCATGCACACGGGTGCACACTTGCAGGCCGGGGCTCCCCTGCTCACCTTCGACTTCCTGTCTTTGGTCATGTCCTCCTTGTCACTGTGCCTGAGGAACCACAGCCAGGTGTCCCGGGGGTTGACGCTGAGGGCCGGCTGTGTGGTGGGCTCCTGGAACACAGCCGACAGCAGCACCCTCAAGTTCCCGTCCTTGTCAACGGTGGGGGCCTCCCAGCATGGCCCCTGGGGACCAGGCCACAGTGTGACCAGGACTTCGTGGGAGAAGGGGCCCGGGTGTGGGTGGAGGGAGACCAGTGCAGAGCTCTGCAGCAGGCAGCCCGGCAGGGCCCCGGGCTCCTTCCAGCTCCCTCCACGGGGCAATTCCTCGGAGGGTCCGACTGCTGATACCCAGGGGCACCCAGGAGGAGCCATCTGATTACCAGGGTCTCCAGCTATCAGCAGACCCCCCGCCCCACCTCCACCCTCCGAAGTCCCAGGGGGCCCAACCTCAGCCCTCAGGCCAGGGTGGCTGGCTGGGGGTTTGGGTGGCCCAGGACTGGGGTGTCAGGATTCAAGGCCTGGACACCGGGTGCATGCTGCCCATCTTCCTCAGGACAGTGGCCCCAGCCAGGCCAGGGACAGCCCTGGAGGTGCCCAGCCCCTACACAATGTGTTCTGACCAGTCGGGACTCCGAGGGAAGCTCCAGGGAGGAACCTTCCAGGGAGAGGCCTTTGGCCTGTGGGCAGTGGGCCTCAGGTGGTCCGGCTCCCGGCAAGGTGGCCAGCTGGGAGGGAAACTAGCCTGAGGGCTCCAATGAGGTCATGGGCACCGACTCCGGTGGCCAATGGGAGGGTCTTAGAGCCAGGCCTGGTGGCCTCGTGGGGACTCTGCAGGAACCCGGGTCTCCCTTCACGAACCACCATGCTGCTGGAGGGCGCGTGGGGGTTTCTGTGGGAGGAGGCCCAGGGGCCTCCGTCCTCTCAGACTTCCCCTGTCTCACTGGATGATGGGCCCTGTGGGGCACCCACCTGCTGGCTGCTCACTGGAAGCACCGGGACCTGGGTCCTACCTCACGGCCTCACACCGCCCAGAGGAGGCACATGGCAGGGGTCTTTCAGGGCTGCCCGGGCAGGCGGGCTGGCCCTGTCGGACAGCCGGCCCTGGGGCCTGTGCCTGGACTTGGGCCCCAGTGTGCCTCGGTGGGGATCAGAAACAGGCAGAGCCACTTGGTCTGGGGACCTAGGAAGGGCCTGCTGCAGTGAGGGGCGGTGGGGGTGTTGGTGCTGGCGGCTGCCCTGGCTGACGAAGGTCTCCAGCCTCAGGGGCTCCACCTTGGGCACCCAGAGAGGGTCCAAGACCAGAACCCCACCTGGAAGCACCCCAGCTCCCTCTGTGCTTCCTGGCAGGGACCCAGACTCCCAGCCAGCTGCCCTGCCCCTCGGGGTGCGGCTGGCCAGGAGGGGTCTGCCTAGGATCCCTGGGCAGGCACCGAGGTGGGAGAAACCACAGGCTGCGGTGGGATCCTCCCAGGGAGATGGGAGGGCTGGCCACCACCTTCGCAGGTGGGTGGGGTGTCCTTGGCCCGTGGGATGCTGGGAGCAAGGGCACCGCCTGCGGTCCCACTGCTGCTCCACCCTTTGTCCAGCTCCCAAGCATCTTGGTCCCACGGGAACCCCGAACCACCTTCTCAGCTGCTCTGTTGCTGGGAAAGGTGGCACACCATACCCCACCCCACCCCACTGAGGGCTCCGTCCCCCTTCCCCAACCTGAGTGCCCCCACCCCAGCTGGGAAGGAGAGCGCAGGGCGGGGAGCTGGAGATGACGCCTTCACGTCCAGAAGTCCCCGTCACTGGGGAGTCTGACCCAACCCCCCCACTTCCTTCCCCAGACCCCCCAAAAGGTAGTTGTTTGTCCCCGGGAATTCCACCAAACAGGTGGGGGAGGGGTGGTCATGTGCTCACACTTCTTTCCAGTTTCGTGAGAATCAAGCTACTTCCACTTATTTCCCAGCTTCTTTCTGTCCCAAAAGAAATGGCATGTCCCCTGGCCTAGCAGAATTTTGATTTAGTGCCGAGGGAGACTCCCAGAACCGAGGTCAAGGCGGGCCTGCAGTTCGGGTCTGGGCAGAGGGGCGGCGCCCAGGCCCCCCTGTCTCCCCGGCGCCCGGCAGTGCAGCCTCTCAATCCCCAGGTTAGAAAGGGGGACATGACCGGCGTCAGTCCGGCCCCGGCCCGCCCTTCCCGCCGCCCTCTCCCCTCGCTGTGTCCCAGACCGCGGCAGGCTCTGGCTGGAGAAACTGAGGCCCGGAGGTCCCGCGGCGAGGGGGCCGGTCGCGGTCACGGCATCTTACCGGCGAGCCGGTGTCGAGACTCGGGCGGCTCTCCAGGGCGCCTGCGGGCGGCTTCTTCTGCGGCTTCGGCTTCTGGCGGGCGCGGCTCCTCGCAGGCGCACCGGAGTCCCGGGACCCGAGGGCGGCGGCGGCCAGAAGGCACGCGCAGAGGAGCAGCAGGCGGGCCCGGGCGGAGGCCATGTGGGCTGCGGGTACCTCTCGGCTGCGAGCGCGGCGTCTCGGAATCCAGCGCTCTCGGACTCCGCGCCTTATAAAGAACTTGAATCCCCCGCCTCGCTCGGCCAGCCTCCCGCCGCGCGCCCCCTCCCGGCTGGGGCGCGCGCTGCAGCGGGGGCGTGTGAGGGACGGAGCGGCGGGAGGTGCGCCCGGGAGGGTGGGGTGCCCGGAGGGACTCCGGGGCTCACGCGGGGACGTGGGGCACGCGGGGAGCGGGAACCGGGAGCATTCCCTCACGGTGGTCCGCGTGCTCCCTCCTATCGAGCGCGTCTCTGCTCCAGTGCTGACTTCGGGTTCTCTCCCTGCGCGCTGTCCACTCCTGTTTGGGGGAGCCCCTTCTCCTGACGGCGGACCCTTCTCCTTTTCTCCAAAAAAAAAACAGGGTGCCCTCCTCTCCTGGCCCTGGGGCACCTTTTCTCCCCAGCGCCCTGAGAGGTCCGGGTCAGAGCGCGAAGACCCTCAGAGCCCCCTTTCCAGGAGGGAACTCCCCCCTCTGGGTTGCCTTCTTCCATGGTTCAGGAGTGTGTGATTTATTTTATTTAATTAGTTTATTTTTGTTGGAGAGGGAGAGAGACATGGGTCTGTTGCTTCCCTTTCTGATGCGGTCATTGGTTGCTTTCTTGCATGTGCCCTGATGGCAGATTGAACCCACCACCTTGGCATAACCCTGTGGGGACCGTGCTGTAACCAGCTGAACCACCAGGCCAGAGCAGGGATGCTTGGTTGTTCCCAACCTGGGAGTATCTGCAGGAACCTAGAAGGTGTCCCCCAGAGCCAGCCCCGCACTATGCTGATGGGGGTGAACTCAGCCCTGTGATGACTTAACAGGGTGTGGGGGCTGCCCTCTGCCCACTGGGTCGCTCAGGACACTGCTGGGACAGGTGGACCAGCACCTGCAGCCTAAACTCCAGGTCCGTCCCTGAGAAGAATCCCCTACTCCTCACCCAGCTGGGGCCCTTCATTCTGTTACATGGTCCAGGTACAAAATGTCCCAACCCGTAGATAATTTTTATGAGTTTATTTGAGCCAAATTGAAAACAATGCTGGGAAGATAAAATCTCAACGAACTGGAAAATGTTCCAGAAAATAGCAGTTTTACGGCTTACTGTACATTAGAATCAAAGGAGGAGGCCCAACAGGGTGACATGAGATCCATGGGTGTTAGATTAGAGGGGTCGGGAAAATACACCAGGGAAGCCCTGGGATTGGAGAAGGAGTAAAATGCAGAGGCACACCCCTCTTTCACCTCGGCGGGCAGGGCAGCTAGCGACCAGCGCTCCCAGCCCACGGAGGTGTCATGCGGGGACCAGCCCCCAGCTGGGCTCAGAGTCTGCTGCTCCTCTGGTGCCATGGGCGGGCCGGAGGGGCCTGGAGAGGAAGTAACCCTGACAGTCCCAGGGCAGGCGGGCTCAGCTGACGTAAAGCCTGACCTTTGTCAAGGATGCCACAGGCCCGGGCTGTGCCCACCGACAGGACTTGACTTTAATTAGGAAGTTCAATGTGCAGACCACCGGTTACTCTGGTCTCTGAGTTTGTAGGACCCTCCCTGCTGGTGTCCCTGAGCTGTCAGGTTCAGCATGCAGCCCCTTTTCTGTCCACGCGTCCCACTTTGGGTCACAAATCAACCCAGAGGATGGGCTGATGACCCACCACGTGGCCCCACGGAGCCAGGAAGGTCCCTGCCCAGTGTCTGCCTCTGGCTGAACGACAGGCTGTTGGGGGTGGGGCAAGACGGTAACCTTGGGTGGAAGTTTAAGGCCAAATTTTTCTCAAAAGGGAAAGGCAGGTAAACGGGAGGCTGTCTGTTCTCATGGACCTTCATTCAGAAGGACTCCCCAGCCCTGACTGGCATGGCTCAGCGGCTTGGGTGCCGCCCCTCAAAGGGAAAGGTCCGATTCCTGTCAAGGCACATGCCTGGAGTGCAGGTTAGGTCCCTGGTTGGGGGTCCATATGAGAGGCAACTGATCAATGTTTCTCTTTCTTCCTCTTTTCCTCTCTCTCCAAAAGTAAATAAAAGATAAAAATACCTATATTTTTTAAAAAACAAGAGAAACACTCCGGATCATTTCTGACCTGAACACTCTCACCACCCAGTTCTGCTGCCTGTCTCCCTCTCCTGTGTCTTGCATCGAGGACATTTACTAGTCATTGGTGGGCACACGAGACCCATCCTCAGTTTTCCCAGTCCGGCCAGCGGCGGTGAATCTGAACACGGTGTGTCTCCGGCCCATGGGACGCACTCAGGTATCATCTGACTCCTGTGGATCTAACAACTGGAAGCTGCAGCTTTAAGTTTCGCGGGGGCCAAGGCCGTCAGGACTCAGTGCCGCGCATCACAAAACTGCCTGAAGAGTTCCAGAGGCCAGGCCAGGGCGGGAGCTCGGCGAGGACGGTCCCTGCCCCTTGGTGGCCCTGTGGGGTGGGGGCCCTGTCAGCCGCCTCTGGGCCACTGTCACGAGGGAGCAGTCCCTGCGGGGCTGGGGGTAAGCACTGTCCTGAGATCCTGTCTAGCGTGTGTTGGTGTCAGAAACGTCCCAACCCCCAGGGAATGTCTGTGACTTCATTTGAGCCAAACTGATGACAGTTGCCGGGAAGCAGAATCTCAGTGGGTTGAGAAAATGCCCCGGAGAATAGCGGTTTCACAACTTACTGTATACTTCAGACGCAAAGGAGGAGAGGTGAGGGGCATCACATGAAGCCCACTGGTGGCAGGTGAGGGAGAAGGCAGAGTGGGGGAAGAACTCTGGGCCCAGAGGGACACCACTCCCTGTCCTCTGCCGGTCGGGGAGACGGGGTTTGGGAACAGGCCGTGGCCCGTGTGGCTCGAGCCCCCTGGTGCCCTGCCGTGACCTGGAGGAGGCAGTCACTCTGACATTCCAAAGGTGTGTGCGGTCTGACAGGCAAAAGTACAGCGGCCTCACTGCTCTGCTGAGGCAGAGACTGACCTTTGTCAAGGAAGCCTCGGGCCTGACTGCCCCCGTGACTCAGTTATGACCGGGAACTTGGATGTGCAGGTCACTGTGGGGTCAGTGCAGGTCTCTGAGTGTGTGAGGCTGGCACATGGGCCTCCCCTGAGCACAGCAGGGTTAGTGTGTAGCCCCCTTTCCGTCCACACCTTTATGCATAAAATTCCTTTCTCAGCATTTCCGCTTCACCGTTCCTCTACAACGTCCCTTGTCCCTCTTAGCTTTCTCCTTCAACTCACTCAGAAATAACCAACTAGCCCTGGCTGGTGTGGCTCAGCAGGCTGAGCCCCCGACTGTGAACCAAAGGGTCGCTAGTTCGATACCCAGTCAGGGCACAGGCCTGGGTTGTGGGCCAGGTCCCCAGTAGGGGTTGTGTAAGAAGCAACTACACACTGATATTTCTTTCCCTCTCTTTCTCCTTCCCTTCTCCTCTCTAAAAATAAATAAAATCTTTTTTTTTTTACTAGGACAAGTTACTGCCTTTAACTCCTCTCAGAAACACATACACCCCCTACCTTCCTTTTGCAATAACATCCCTTCTAAATTTTCCAAAGTGGAACCATGAAAAGAGTATTATTAATACAGAAGGTATACACCATTAGCAGTTAGGAACGGTTGGGCTATACATAGGAGGTTTGAGAAAACCCCAAAGTGCCCTGGCTGGTGTGGCTCAGTGGATTGGGTGCCAGCTTGCAAACCATAGGGTTGCTGGTTCGATTCCCAGTTGTGGCATGTGCCTGGCTTGTGGGCTAGGTCCAAAGAATAAGTATAACAATTATGACCAATGTTGTTAGTAGACAGGTAAAGGCGGTCCAACGAATGTTTGTTTGTTTAAAAGAAAATCTCATTTTAAAAGACTTTATTTATTTTCAGAGAGAGGGGAAGGAGAGGGCCAGAAACATCAATGGTGTGATTGGCTCTTACACGCCCCCTACCAAGGGCCTGGCCTGCAAACTAGGCCTGTGTCTTGCCTGGGAATTGAACCGATGACTCCCTGCTCAACAAGCCTGCACTCAATCCACTGAGCTATACTGACCAGGGCAAACAAGGGTTTTTTTAAGTTCAACATCAATGTGTAGGGATGCAGGTCCTGTCAGTGTCTTCGTATAGCTTTCCATCTCTGATGTCGGTGGCTTCTCAACCTCAAGAAATCTCTGACCTTCGCCGTAGGTTGGAGGCAAGAGTCAGAGACAGGAGCGATGTCCAGTCGAGGCTGGCACCCGATACGGTCCTTGCCAATGAGGCCGGAGAGTCTTTAATTGATGTGGGTGCCAATGAACGAGAGTCTCCGAAGCCTGGCAGTGCGCCCTGAAAGGAGACCCCTGCTGATTCACCCACTCCCTAAGCTGGGTGGTACGTCCTTGTTAATGGTGCGAAGGTTTCCTTTCAGTGAGGCTGGTTCACTTGCCCCTTCCTGCAGAGGCACAGGGCGGCCACGGCTGGCTCACAAGCAGAAGGCTGTTCACCAGAAGCGACAGGTCTCGGGCGGAGGAGCCCTCCGGGCAGAGCTGCTGGCAGGGGGAGAGTAGCAGCACACCAACGGGTCGAGCTGAGTTGTAACTGGTCCCCCAGCCCCCCCCCCTCCACCCCAGCCAGAGGCCCGGGTGTGAGGCGCAGGGAGATGCTGCCGGCTGGGCCGGCTGAGACAGGTGGGTCGTGTTGTTTGCCCTGCCACTGCGTGACTCCACAAGCCCCGGGCTGGGAATCCCTTTTCTCAAACTCAACGGCCCTACCTCCGCTGCACCGCTGCCAGGCTCGGTGGGTGAGGCCTCCAGTCGAGGTGTCCACTCCTTGACATTGTCCATGAGCTGCTATGTCTGAGGGTGAGGTCCAGGCGCTGGGCCCCCACGGGTAAGATTGGTTTCTGATCGTGCCCGACTGTTTGCCTGGACAAAGGGCCCCGGTCTCTGCAGGTCCTCTTCCATCCTCTGGCTGTCTGGGGGCACTGCCAGGAGAGGCTGTTGCCGGTTTACCGGGGAGCCGGGGGCAGGCTGCGGTCTATAGAGCGGGCCACCGTCTCGTCACCTCTTAGCGGAGTGATGTCTTCAGCTGCCCGTGGTGCTTGGAATGCCCCGGGTTTCGCTGACTGCCCGTTGTCTCCCAGCTGCAGGACATCCAAGAATTCTGCAACCTGCTTTTCCTTCTTCACGGGCTGCCCGAGGGGGATTTAAGGGGCCTCGCTGCTTCCACAGTTTCCGTTTTCTTTTAGAGCCACAGACTCTGACCGAGTTTCTAGGAACACTGAGCCCTGGGGTGAAGGGGGTTCCTTATGGTTTGAGCTCCAAGGGGCCGTCACCTCCGGGGTCTCGTCAACCCTCTGCCGAGTCTCGGCGTCTCTCCCAGGCTGCCTAATACAGCCGCCAGGACCCAGGGCGCTGTGGAACGCCTGGCTGGGTGTGGACGAGTCCACGGTTGAGTCACGGTTGTGTTGGAACTCCCCACAGGGTCCCCCTCGTGCTGCGGGGTAGGTGCCCTCTGCCACCTCCAGGTGGGCTCCTCTGTGGCTAAGGACACCTGCCATCTCAGTGGGAGGGAGTGAACGCCCTTGTCTTCCGAGCTGAGTGAACTCAGGCTCTTGTTTGTCCACACAAGGCGTCGTTCAGGCTCTCAGCAAGCAATTCCGACTGTAAAGCAAACATCAGCCCTGGCTGGTGTGGCTCAGTGGACTGAGCGCCGGCCTGCGAACCAGAGGTCACCCAGTTCGATTCCCGGTCAGGGCACAGGCCTGGGTTGTGGGCCAGGTCCCAAGTGGGGGATGTGTAAGAAGCAACCACACATCGATGTTTCTCTCCCTCTTTCTCCTTCCCTTCCCCCTCTCAAAATAAATAAATAAAATCTTTTAATTAAAAGGAGTTTAAAAAAGAATTAGCGGTGGTCAGTGTGGCTCAGCTGGTTGGAACTCCATCCCATAAACCAAAGGGTCACTGGTTCGAGTCCCAGTCAGGGCACACGCCCGGGTTGTGGGTTTGCTCCCCCTGTTGGGGCACGTACAAGAGGCATCCGATCGATGTTTCTTTCCCACATGGATGTCTCTCCCTCTCCGTCTCCTTCCCTTCCCCTCTGTAAAATCCACAAGCATGTCCTAGACGAGGATAAAAATAAATAAGTAAACAAATAAATAAGTAAAAAGAAAAGCCAAAATTAAAACCCAGCCACCCATATTTTATTTCTGTCCCTGAGTTATCTCAACCCTTATTCTTAGCTTGGGTTATTTTACCTCTTAATCTTTCGTTCCACCTTGAGGTTTTTGTTTTTTTTTTAAGAACAGTTTAAATTAAAAAAAGAAGAAGAAGAGGAACAGCTGAAATGAATTTAGAGCCTCCTGCCTTAAAAACAGGCAGGCCCAGAATCCCAAGGAACGCTGCCCCAGGTTCCCCCACCACAAACGGGCAGCTGCTGGCACCCGGCACCAAGGTGGGTCTGCAGGGAGGTCTGCACAGGCCTCTTCGGAATCCTGGTGACTACACCAAATGTCCATGCAAGAGACACCTAGACCTGGAGAGAATTCTTACGAGTTGATTTGAGCCAGACTGACGACAACGGCCGGGAAGCAAAAGCTGAACGGACTGAGAAAATGCCCCGGAGAAGGCGGCTCTGCAGCTTGTTTTCATGTTGGACTCAGAGCAGGAGGCTGCGGAGGGTTACATGGGTCATTGGTGGCAGATGAGGGGACCAGAGAGAGCCAAGTGGGGGAACCCCTGGGACTGGATACAAAGCAAACGGAGAGGCACCCCCTTTTACCTGGGCGGGGGCAGGGAGTTAACAGTGAGAGTTCACAGCCTTCAGAGGGGGAGCGCGGGAACCAGCCAGCAAGGGGGCCATGGTCTTGAGCCTAGGGGAGGGAGCACCCGCAGAGGTCTGGAGAAGGAAGTGGCCCTGGCACTCCTGGTACGCTGCCTCAGATGCTCAAAGACAACCAACAGTCTCGGTGACGGAAAGATTGACCTTTGTAAGGAAGCCCCTGGGCCAGGACGTGATCCCTGCCCTGGCCTGCTCTTAGTTCGGAAGTTTCGTGATCGGCTGGTCCTGCGGGCACTCTGAGTGTGCGAGGCGCCACGCAGGCCTCCCCTGAACTCATCAGGGTTAGTGCCCGGCCCCTGGTCCGTCCTCAATGCCTACTGCCTGCCTGTCCCCCTCCCCGAGGTAAGGGCATGAGAGCAGCACCCCGAGCTTTCCGTGCCCCCGCCCCACCCCCGCTCTGGGCTCCAGCACCTGGCGGACACACAGCGCATCGAGTGGAGGCCTGGGGGACGGCCTGGCTGGGCAATGCACCTTCCATGGGCCTGCCGCCCACACCTCGGAGTGGGGCTGGCCTCTCCGGAGAAGAGAGGGAACGCACCGAGTCTGCCACTCAGCCCCTTGCGCACCGTGCTGGTGCTGGCATCCTGCCCCAGATGGGCAGGCGGGGAGTGCTCTGCACTTAGGGAAAGCCCGGCCTTCAGACAGCATAGTGGGAAGCTGGGGGAATTCCCTGGCCCACGAGGCCACCCGCTCACAGACACGCGGCTTGCCCCTTGCCCTGGGTCTGGGCTGTGAGCTCCAGGATCAGCTGGAAGGTTTCTGAGGAAAACACAGCCCTGCCCTTGACCTAGGAAGCAGGTGCCCACGTGAGGGGTCCCTGGGGGTCTGGCTGTGAGGGCAGCCCGGGGAAACACATGTGCCCGCCATTCTTGAACAGAGCGGTCTCCCCCTGGGGTGAGTGGAGCTCCACACAGGAAGCCCCACATGGTGGAGGAAATGGCTCTGCTCTGTGCTGGCCAGGCCGGGCTCCTCGGAGTCTCAGTTCTCCCGCCCCATGCTGGGGTCGAGGCCTGGGAGCCCAGGGCTTTGCTGTAGGGGGGGGGCTGCATTCTCGGTGGGTGCTATGGGGCCACGAGCGGGGGCCTGCCACCCTGAGCACTGCGGCTCCCTGGACTAGCTGCACTATGCCGCGTTGGTGTCCTCAGACAGAGGCTCTGGGCCGTGGGCACTTGGTCACGGCGCCCGGGGGGACCCAGTGGCAGGTCTGCTCAGCAGACCGGGCCCCTGCGTGGCCATCTGGAGCGAAGGTCAGACGGGGCATTGGAGGAGGCACATAGAGGCCGTCCAAGGCTCCGTGTGCTGGTGTGCAGAGCGGGCGCGGCAGCCTTGTTTGGAGAGCATCGTGAGGGGCGGGTGGACAAGGCCGAGGCCAGGGGGAAGGGGGCGGTGGTGTGTAACCCCCGGCTCAGAGGCCAGGGTGTTTGGGGATCGGGGACCCATTTCCAGGGTCCTGTGCCCAGGAGCACAGGGCATGCTGGTCTCAGAGCCAGATGCCACATGGTCCGACCTGCACCCTGGGAAGGTGAGGCTCAGGCTCTGCCATTTTGGCAACACTGGGAATGTGTGGGGACAGAGAGAGCCAATTTGAGACACAGGTGACCCTAAGATTCTGTGTGACATCAGTGCCACCTCCCCATGGGGGGCCTTGGCTGCCTGAAACCGGCAGGGAGGACCACAGCTGTCACCGTGTGCAAACAGCGGTTTTTCCCAAACGGTGAACAAGGCTGGTGCCGTCAGAGGGCTCAAATCAAATCAATTCCTGTGTGGGGCAGCTCCTGTAACACCATCCGAGGTGACGACACAGCCTGGCTCGGATCAGCAGGGGAGGGCGGGGGTGGGGGGATGGCCTTCAGGTGGACCACCTTGCATGTTTCTGGGGTCATGTGGTAAACCCACGCCCATCAGAGGAGGCTGGGGCTTAGCAAAGAATCACACAGGCTGGGAACCCCCCGAAACAGGGCTCCTGTGGCACCAGATGCCCCTCCTCCACAGCAGCCCACAGGGCCACGGCGGGGAAACACGGGGGGTGGGTCCTGAATCCCAGGGTGGAGGTGCTGAGCTGGGGGCGCAGGGTGGGGCCCGGCAGTGGCAGCCCCTTTGAGTCCTCAGGCCCAGCTGACATCTAACCCTCGTTCTTGGGCCCGGCGGCTGATGCTGGCACGCGGTTCCCACTCTGCCCTCCTCGTCCCGAGGTCATGGGAACCCCAGCTCCCTTCGAGCCCAAGAGCAGGGGGAGCCTGGAGTCGCTTGCTGTGTGGCCTCCCGAGTGCAGGCCAGTGACTTTTGCTGGTTCCCAGAGCCCTCCCAGCAGGTGACATGATATCATTCTCGAGCCACGCGACTGTGCCCTCCGCACCGACGAGGACACAGAGGCTCGGACTCTAGACTGGCCCGAGGTCACGACCCCACCGCAGGAAACCTCGCGGGGTCCCGCCCCTGCCACTGGAGGTCGTCAGGGTCTCCCAGGAGCCCAGACCCTCAGCTGGGCTCAGCGAGCGCTCGCTCAGGCCCCCTACATGCCGGCTGCGGGGCCCCCCTCCCGGACAGGGCCCTGGGCGGTCTCCTCTTCTCAGTCCTGCCCAGGGCGTCTCTTGGGTTATTTTCTGTTCATTGTTATCCTGCTTCCAATAGATTAATTCTTAAAAACTTGACTTTAGTTCACCTCTCAGTTTAATGCACAATGGCGGACATCCGTGGTACAGTTTGCCATGTTGGTAAGAATCTCATTCTTGAGTGTGACCCTATCTCACCTGGGACAAAGGGGCACTGAACCCAAGTTGGCTGTGGCCAGATAACCCAGCCCCTGGCCCGGACCACCCCGGGACAGTCTATTAGCTTTGAGGAGTCACGTGGGCTCCTGGGGTGTTCATCCACCGAGGGAAGGACCTCCTCCAGGAAGGTCTTGTCACGGTCCCAGTCACCCTTCAGTCCTTAGCTGCTGCCTGGTCGCCCTCTGGGCACTGGTAGGTTCCACAGTAAGAGCAGCATCCCGCAGCAAACCCATGTCACTGCGGGTGGACTGGAGTGAGCCAGAGTCCCTCAGCAGCGCAGAGGTCAACACTAGCCACCGTGAGCCGTCAGGTGACCGCTTCATTTAATCACGGACATTTCCACAGGTGTCCACCGCCCAGCTCTGGGGATTGCTGTTCGCACCCAGTCCCGGGAGCAGCTCAGTGACAAGAGGGTCTCTTCTGGGACACCCTAGAAAACCCAGGTCCAACGCGGCGGCTGGAAACATACCTGCACCTACCCTGACTCGCCGGGTGCTGAGGGGCCCTGAGCCCAGGCGGGCTGTGCTGCGCTTGGCTATGGGGGACACTGTGTGGTCGCTAAAGGCTGGGGTCTGCCGGGTGGGGGATGGTGCCTCAGTTTACCCAACGTTGTCTGCAGGAAGGACAACAGGTGCCCACCCAGCAGACACGAGCACCCCAGGGCAGCAGAGATGCTTTCCCTCCCACCACCCTGCCGTGGGCCCGGGGTTGGGTGGGCTCACGCAGATGTTCCGAGGCTGCCCGCGCCCTGTGTGGGAGTCCACAGTGCCCACACCTCCCAGAGTCTGGGGGACTCTGATGAGGGAAGGGGGCGGCTCGGCTCGCTCCGCGGACACTCCTTGCATGAATGCGACATTCCTGTCCTTTTACAGGAGCGCCTGGGAGGGTGTGGTGCTTGGATGCAGAGTTTCCGTGGGCTCATGTGGCTGTGTGGCCGCCACGCACAATGACTACAGCCTGTCCCCCCCTCTGATTCTGACTGGGTTTGGCTGGAGGAGGGACTGTCGGGAGATGGGGGCAGAAACGAGAGTGAGGCTGGGTCCTGGCTCCACCACCTCCTCCCCAGTGGGTTGCGGGTGGCAGGTGGCAGTGGCCACATTCCCCCGGCTTTCTCTCTGGAGCCTGCCCCTGCCCCTGCCCCATCCCTTGTCCCTCGGGCAGGGAGTGGTGACAGCTCCGCTGGCCCTTGCGTGTCTCTCCAGCCCTCGCCCACACCATGGAAACAGCCCTTATTACACCCTCTTCCATTGAGGGGTCACGTGTTTCCTCTGGGGACCCTGGAGGATACAGTTAGCCTGATCCAGGGGTCCCAAATAGGGCCACTCAGTGAGCAGGGCCCTCACGCAGGGATGGCTCCCCACTGCCGGGGGCGTGCAGGGGCGGAGGTCCACCTGACACCAGGACACTGCCCATTCGTGATCAAGGTAAGTCTGTTCCTGCCCCCTGGGCCTGTGTTTTGAAACAGCTCTTGTCTGAGCACCTGCAATAAACGTCTGGAAAATACTTCCCAGAACTTTCACGCAGAAGATCCAAGGGTCCCTCTCTCACACCCACTCCATCCGCTGAACAGGGGCCCTGGGTCTGGAGCAGGCACTCCTTTGGGAGCAGACGCCCAGGAGGCCCCTCAGCGTCTGGGGCCTAGGCGCAAACTCACTGTCCCACAAGAACTGGGCAGAAGCAGCCGGTCTGGGAGCAAAGTCAGTCTGACCTGCAGGAGCTGGGGACCAGGGACCCATTCTCAGCGCCAGGCTGCCAACAGTGCCTCTGGGCCCCAGTGGGGCTCAGAGAGGAGCCCGAGGCCAGAGGGAGAGAGACTGGAGCACCCCAGGGCCCCAGCCGAGGAGTGCGGGCTGCAGCCAGGCTGGGCCCAGCGGCCCAACTTCCAGCCCGCCTGGCAGCCCCGTGTCCCTAACAGAGCCTGTGACAAAGCAGGAGGGCCACTCAGCACCCAGTGAGCGTCCTTCACTGTGTCCTCGGTGACAAACACAGGGCCTCACTCCGGGTGAGTCAGGAGCAGCAGGAAGCCTGAGCCAGCCTGCATGAAACCATCAGCCCCAGGGCTCAGCGGCAGGCCCGAGGCACCTGAGTCAGCAGCAGGCCCATGTCACCTGAGTCACCGCTGCTCCTGCCCAGGGGGCCATCGGGCAGGAAGCCACTAAGGTGCCCGAGAGGCATCCCTGGAAATCCTTACAGCACCCCTGCCCAGGCCTCCCCCGGGGGCTTCCGTTCTGATTAACAGCTTTGCTGGAAGCAAACCACCCCAAGAAACAGAAAACCCTGGCCAGAGGGCACCATCCTGGGAAGCCTTCACTGACTGCCCCCCAACCCGCAGCCCCCCAGCCCCCCAGCCCCTGTGTGGGCAGAGAGGCCCTGTGTCCCACTGCCTCAGCTGGGCGCTGCCCTCCCGGGAGTGGGACACAGAAAAGCTGGGCGGCAGCCTCCTTTGTCCCCAGAAGTAGCGATTTGGGGTCCTGAGTCCCGGCCCTGCCGCCGGTCCACTCAGAGTTGGTGTAGTGGCCGTGGAGACGAAGACCAGGTCACTCCGACGGCCCCAGTGGCCCGAGCCCCGCCCCGGCCAGGAGCACAAACAAGCAGACATGCACGAGGCCGCCCCTCAGAGGTCGGAGGCCGCCCCTCAGAGGTCGGCGTCTGCCGTGTCCTTGGCGCAGCGAGGGGCTCAGTGCTCCGGGGCGGGGCCGAAGGGCTGGCCCCACTTGGAGACGTCCAGGAAGATGCTGGAGGCGCCGTGGTAGAGCCAGAGGCGGGGCAGGGAGCCGTGGCGGGTCCAGGAGTCGCGCCCGGGGTCGTAGGCCTCCATCTCCACGTGGTAGTCCCCGTCCATGCCCTGCCAGCGGCCCCCCGTCACGTAGAGCGCCTCGCCCAGTGGCACCAGGGCCCCGTTCTCATGCAGGCTGTGCAGGGGCTGCACCTGCGGGCGGCCGGGGCGTTGGCTGGGCCATGCAGACCGGACACCAACGCCCTGCCACTCCCCTCCCTTGCCAGGACCCCTGACTCCCCCTTCTTTGGGGAGACCCCACTGCCCCCCTCTCCAGACCGCAGCATAGGACGCTGCTTCCAGCTCCCACTTTCTCTCCTGGGTCCAAACATGCTCACTTCTGAAAGCCTGGGTGAGGGGCAGGGGTCCTGAGCCCAGAGCTGCCTCCCCGCGTGGGCCCCAGGCCGAGACTGACTCCCAGCAGCAGCCTTACAGGGACAGATGTGGCCTCAGCCCTGACAGACACCCATGTGGGGCCACTGGCCCTACGGCCCCTTTGCCGGGCCCCCCCACTGCTGGCCTTGGCGCATGCCTCAGGAGTGCCCTGGATGGGGCTGTGGGTCAGGGCCAGCAGCCTGTATGAGGCCCAGGAGGGAAGTGGGTGCTTCGGGCAGAGCCCAGGGTGGGCAGCAGGGAGAGGCTTGTCCGCCGCGTCCATGTGAAGGCAGCCACGAGCAGCCGCCCTCAGACCTGGAGAGGGCAACAGCGGCCCTGAACGCTGGACCCCTGCCCAGAGCAGTGGCGTGAACCGGGGGCCCCACAGAGAGGGCCTGAGGAGAAAGCCCTGCCTGGCAGGGTGTGCCTGGCACCTGTTGTATGGCCATAATGGGGCCTCTGGTGTCAGCTTAGTGGGACGGAGGCCCTGTGTGGCCCGCTGTGCAGTCTGACTGTGGTGGCTGTGGGAAACACAGCCTCCCCCTCAGACCTCCAGGGACGGAGACTCTCTTGGCAGGCGGGATGGGCCCAGGGTATCATCAGACCACAGCTGAAGCCACTATGGGCTCCAGACGCTGTCTGGAGACAGGAGAAGGGCCAGGGCTCTGGGGTCCCCGAGAGCCGGTCTCCTGATGCCCACCACCCACTCTCTCCCCAGGGCCAGTGGGAGACAAGAAGCTGGCTAGCCCCTCCTCACCCACAGCACTGGAATCTGCTCCCCACTTGACTGCTCCCAGGGATGGGAGGCTCACTCCCTCCGGGCCTGGCCAGCAGGAAGGAAGGGTTCCCTCTTGGCCCACAGCAGTTGTGAAGCACCCCCGGCTGGGCCTGGTTTTGCTTCCAACAGGGAGGGCAGGCCGCTTGAGCTGGGGTCAGGGCCCTCGGTGACTGCAGCCCCCCCACCCTTGGCTCTGCCGTGCTCTTGGGTCTCAGCCCAGGCTCACGTCTCCCTTCACCGTCCTCCCCTCACTGTCCTCCCCTCCTCCCCACTGTGGCCAGGGGCCCTGGGGGGTGTCCCCTGGGAGGCGAGGCTGAGGCCGAGGCACACCTTCTGCCACAGGTTGGCCCCGGGGTCGTACACGTAGACCTTCTTGGTGTTGTCGCCGACCAGGTAGAGCGCCCCCTGCAGGGCAGCGCAGCGCGGCGAGGACAAGTACTTGGGGAGGAAGGGCGAGGCGATCACGCTCCACGCTTCTGGGGGGACACCAGGGCCGAGGAGGGCTGCTGTCATGGCGGGGGGCTGGGCCGGCTGGGGCTCCCCCTAGGCAGCACCCCCTCTGAGCCGAGGGAGGGTGCCCCTTTCCTGGGCGCTAGGAACCCACTGCGGCCCCTCGCAAGCCCCGCTATCTCTGGGTGGATTGGTGGATGTCAGGGACCTGGGGGGCTGGGGGCCTGGGGGCCAGGCCGACTCCAGCGCCTCACCCTCAGGGCCCCCACAGGACCTTTAAGGCTGCAGAGGCCCTGGCCTGGCACCCTGCCCCACCCCCGGCTGGAGGCCTGGGCACCCTCTGGCCCTGGGCCCCCACCCTCCCACTCACTGAGACGGCATTGCGGCCTTGCAGACGGGCCTTGGCCACCTGCCCCCACCCCCGGGGCGCCCACCTGTGACGGGGTTGTAGCACTGCAGGGCCAGTGCGTTGTACTTGCAGGCGCTGGAGCCCACCAGGTAGAGGCGGCCCTGGCAGCCGGCGGCCGAGAAGTTGCTGACGTACTTGAGGGCGGGGCTGACGGGCTCCCAGGAGTCGGTGTAGGGGTCATAGCTCTCCACCTCCACCACGTCCTGGGTGGTGCCTGCAGGGGCAGGTGAGGCTGCAGGGGTGGGGCCGAGGGAAGCTTCATGCTGGGGTCTAGGCTTTGGAGAGGGCCAGGGAGCACCCAGGGTGCCTTGGGAGGGGTAGATAGTAGAGGGCGAGGCCTCAGTGAGGTTTGGAGAGGTGAGGCCATTTGCTCCAGGCCTCGCAGTCAAGAAGGGGCGTGGGTGCTCATAGGCAGGAATTCCCTCCTATTATAGCTCAGCTACTCCTAACGCTTCAGAGCCAGGGCGCATTGGAGGGGTGGTGGCAGGAGCCCCCAGGAGGCCAGCCCCTGGTGGGGTGTCCTTGGGTGGGGTGCCCTTGGGTGGGGTGGGAGTCAGTCCTGGCAGAGCTGTGGCGGCCCTTGCCAGTCCCACAGAGCCTGGCTATGATGACCTCAGGGGCCTGTCCTGGAGGGAGGGCCAGTCTGGGGGCCCCCGGTTGCCCTGGGGCTCAGGATCCGCACGTGCCCTCTGCTCTTGGCCTGGATGTGACAGCCCTTGAGGGGTGAGGGTGTGCTGGGTGAGCCAGCACACGGGGGGATGAACAAGGAGTGGCCTTGGGGCCTGCTGGTCACCCACAGAGGCCTTAGGAAGTTTGCCTGTTAATATCCGTCTGACCACACGGGTCCCTGAGCGACTCTGACAGGGCTCCGGGCGGAGGGGGTGAGGTGGGCTCCCGTGCTCAGGCTGGGGTGTGGTGGGACAAAGGGGACGTCAAAAGGACCCACTGTGTCCCCGCACCCCAAGGGCTTCCCCGAGGAGGGGACCCTGGTCTGAGACCCAAGCCCAGGGGTCTGGGACAGGAGGGGCTCAGCGTGCGGCCTCACCGCCCACGACGTAGATCTCCCCGTTGAGCGCCGCACTGGCATGGTTGGTGCGGGCCTTCAGCATGGGCGCTACGGGCCTCCAGGCTGCCTCCGCCAGCGGGAAGCACCAGGCCTGGGTGGTCGACCAGGTGTCCGTCTTGGTGCCCCGTGAGCCACCTGCGGAAAAGGTGCCCATCAGCCCGGGGTCTCTGAGCCAGTGGGGGCTGGGCGCCTAGGGTCCCGCTCTCTTCTCCCCGGGCCGGGCCTCCATGCTGCCATACACCAGGCTGGGTGGAGCCTCCGAGGCACAGTCTAGCTGGGGGGCTTGGACAGGTCCCTCCATGCCCAACAGACAAGGAAGTTCTTTCCCAACCAGGCTCCCCAACTTCTGAGGTCAAAAAGGGCAGAGTGACCCCTCACGGCCCTTCCACGAGTCCCCCGAGGGGGGCCTTGGCTGCAGAGGCATCCTGAGGCCACCTGGGGCCCGTGTCAGACAGGTGGGGTCCCTGGATTTTAAATGTCCTCATTTTCACACCTCGGAAAGCTCTGGGAGAGTCCTGACTAACTGTTGGGGGTCCCCCAAGTGAGGGGGCACCCCCGCCCGCCCACCTGTGACGTAGACACAGCTGTTCAGCGCGGCCAGGGAAAAGCCCCACTTGTTGAAGTCGGGGAAGTCAGGCAGCGCCATCCAGGTCTCTGGCCGGGAGAGAGAGCAGCTGGGGTCGGCATGCAGGGCTCGCTGTGGGGGCTCCCGCCCCACAGCCCCTCCTTGACTCACAGCAAAGGGGCCAGGGGACCCAGTGCTGCAGTGGTGGCAGTGACCTCCAGGGGCCGAGGTCGGAGGTGGCCCTGGGTGCTCCATGTGCACCGCCAGGCCCAGCTCCTGATGGCCCCTTGGAGCCCAGACTAGACACAACATGAGCTGAGAGGCAGCCCGTGTCCAGAGACTGCACTCCCACTAACCCTGCAGTTGACCCCACTGCCCCCGAGTGGACCCCATGGACCGGTCCCACCTCAGTCCAAGGGGTGGTTGTGGAGAGGCCCGACCTCTAGGCACTGGCGCGTCGTGACAGAAGCATCGCTCACTCACGCCCGCCTCACACATCCGTCTGCCCTGAGCCCCATTTGTGCTCACAGGAGCACAGACCATACACGGGCCTGAGGCAGGCAGAGTGGCTCTTGTCCAGCTCTCGTGCACCCGCTGTGCGGCCTCGGTTTCTACGTCTGTGAAATGGGGGTAGTTCCCACCTCCAGGGATGTGTGGGGACCACGTGAGGTGGCGTGTCTGTCACATAGCCACTGCTCAGCCAGGGTGGCTTTCAGAAGAGAGGAACACACCCACATCAGACCTGCCTAATGGAGCTCCATGAGGTAAACTGAGGCAAGGAATGGATGAGAATATTTAAGTCCATAAGTGGCACAGTTAAGGTTTTTATGGAGGGCTGTGGGAGAGGTGCTGCCTTGGGGGGTCCCTTGGGAGGGCTGTTTATTGTTGATGACAATTTTCAGGACGCACGGATCATTGGGCCTTGCTGGGCAGGAGCTGCGTGACCCCCTGACTCACGTCTGTGTCACCCTAGGGTGGGGATTGCCCAGCAGTCAGTCACCAGGCCTTTGCCTGCCAGCGTGCCCCTGGCCACCCTCCTAGCAGGATCCGAGGAACAGCTGCCCCTGGGAGCAGCCAGCAGAGCTCATCTCCTGATGTCAGGCCTGAAATCCCCCTCGCCAGCCCCTGACCCGGGGCAGCCGGCCCTGAGACCCCCGGCCCTCGATGCTGTGGGGGTGCTGGCAACCTGTCCCACAGCCCAGGGCCACCAGCCAGACCGCGTCGGTGCTGTCCAAAGAGATGCCCAGGGTCAGTGTGCCCCCAGGCAGGAGAGGCACGTCCACTCGCAGGGCTGGCCCCTGCCCGCTGCCCCCCATGGCAGCAGTGTGCGGAGCCCGTTTCACAGATGAGGCTCAGAGAGGTAAAGCGACCTGCACAAAGCTGGTTGGACACCTGAACTCTCAGCCCCCTGACCGCCTGCACCATAGGCCACACAGGGCAGGGCCACAGGAGGGGCAGCCGGCCAGGCCACCTGCCCCACACGGTGTGCTCTAGGCAGCCACAGAGCCCTTTCCGAAAGGCCCCTTGGCCCCAAAGACAAAACTGAGGGCTGTGGCCAGAGGGAGAGGGACCTGCAGTGGCCTTCACTGTCCACTCTCCCCACAGCCCCCAGCCCAGCGCACCTGGGACAGGCCTGGCCTCTGTTCTGTGCCCCTCACAGGTGGCTCCCGGCAGGCAGCAGGGGCAGCGGGCCGAGCTTGGGGTGCCCAGGGTACTCACTGGCTCTGGTGTTGTAGAAAGCGAAGTTTCCGTGGTGGGGGCCCCGCTCCCCGCTGTCCTCCTCCTCCTCTTCCTCCAGGGCCCGCCCGCCCACCACCACCAGAACCTCTTCCAGCTGCCGCGGCAGGGCTGGCGGTGCCTGTGGACCAGGAGGGCGGCAGTCAGAGGGAGCGGCGACAACTGCGTCCCCGCACTCAGGGCCCCAGCACTGGTGGCGGCTGCTGAGGCAGGCAGTGGCCTTGACATTCAGAGGCGGCCGTGGGTCCACACGTGCTTCACGTTGGTGCACACGCATGGGGGGTGAGCTTTGGTGTGTGTGCACACGTGTGGTGATGGCAGCAGAGCTCAGAATGGTGGGGGCACCCCGCCCCTTTGTGTCCTGGCCTTCAGAACTGCTCCCCCCACCCCAGCCGCCAATGCCTCTTGGATGAGTTCCTGCACCTGCCTTTGGGACGGCCGTAAGCCCTACCCATGCCTCCCCTGCACCTGGAGCCCCGCCCTCCTGGGCCAGCACACCCAACTCCGGTGGCCCTGCCCCTAGGGGACCGCTGCATGGTCCACCCTGGATGGTAAGTAGCGACGGTCCGGAGCTCCGGGGCCCATGACCCACCACCTCTCTGGCCGCCACTGCAGGTGCTCACACCTTCCACCACTGGCAACTACACAGCGCCCCCTGGTGGAGCAGGGCCCCCAGCCGGCCCTGTGTGCTTGGCTGTGCAGAGCCACTGTACACCCCACTGCTGGCCTGAGCCGTGTCTTTGTCCCAGACTTGGCGCTGGAGAGTCCCCTGGAGCAATGCCCTGAGCAGGCAGCAGACAGACTTGTCGGCTCCTCATCTCGGCCACACCCTGGCCTGTCACTTCCCCAGGACCTGCCCTGCCTGCCAGGCCTCCCGCCAGCACAGATGGGAGATTGCACCCCATAAACGCTTGAGCAGCTTCCTAAGGGGCAGGTGGTGGCCGGTGGCCCTGCCTGTCAGTGTCCCTCACCCGGGAACAAGCTGGGCACAATCTTCTCTGATGGTCTTCTGCTGAGCTCCTGTCCCTGCCTCTGAGACCTGGCTCAGATGCTGCCTCCTTCAGAGAGCCCTCTCTGACTGCCCACCTGTGTGAGGGTGCCCCCGGCCCAGCGCTGGCCTTTCTCATGCTGCCTGAGGTCTGTTCCCAGGTGTGTCCCCCGAGCTGTGGGCTCCCTCAGGGCAGGGGGTGGGAACGATCGCTTCCAGGTTCCACTTCCCCTCCCATCTGCCACACTCGGGAGCACAGTCTGCACTTGGGGTGAACGGTGTGCTCTCTAGCCCCCACAGGTGGAGTGTGTGAGCTTTCCCCTCCCCTGCCCCCACGACCCTCACCGCCTCATGGCCCCAGGACAGGGCTGCCCGGCACGCCTCAGACTCCAGGATCAGTGGCTCTGTGGCCAGCAGCTGCCTTACGTAGGGCCCGGACACGGCCTCCAGATGCACCAGGCCCAACAGCTCGGGCAGGTGGGCAGCCCGGGCCAGTGGGTCGTGGCGTACCCAGCGCAGCAGGGCCTCCAGCCGGCTTTGCTCTGGCTGCACCTGCAGCAGGTCGCCAGCCAGACAGGCGGCCAGCCGGTCTCGGGGCAACTGCAGAAACTCGTCCTCCCGGGCCACGGCCTCGAAGTTCTCCCGCAGGAAGGCCCAGGCCTTGGCGGCCACCCCCAGCAGCCCCTGCTGCTCCCCGAACTCGCAGATGCCCAGACAGTTGGTGGCATCCAGCTGCTGCTGCAGGTAGTGGCCGCACGCCTTCTGCACGGCAGGGAAGTGCAGACGTGCGGCTGTGCGGGTCAGCGCCTCCACGTTGGCCTGGGTGATGGTTAGCCGGCCCGTGTACACGAAGTCCACCAGCTGCCCCACCACGGCAGCCTCCACGTCCCCCAGCTCCACGCGCGCTGAGAAGCTCTCAGCGAAGTCCCCCGCAAACATGGCGTGGAAGTAGGGGCTGCTGAGCGCCAGCAGGCCGCGGTGGCAGGGCAGCTCCCGGCCACCCACCAGCAGCGTGACGTCGGCCAGCTTGGGCTGCATACGCAGCCTCTGCAGCCCGTCCAGCATGTCCTGGGCGTGCGCGGGCAGGTGAAACTCCAGGTCGTCCACATTCCGGACCATGGCTGTGGTGCCAATGCGGCCAGCCCCCCAGGAGAAGCTGTGGGGGCCACAGGGGAGCAGGATCAGTGGGGGTGGGGGGTCTCATTCACACTAGTGCCCCCCACCCCCCACAGGCCTTGGCTGAGCGCCTTGATGTGGGGGGTGTGAAGGCTGGCACCCCCAGCCCTGCCCAGTCTGCACTCTGGGGCTTGGAGAGGGCGGTAGACCCACCCATGGTCCTCGGTGGGGGCAGGATGGGGCCAGCAAGAGAACCCCAGCCCTCAGCTGCCCCCTATCTCTGGGCCATACGGAGCAGGCCCCTGGGCCTTTGGGGTCCCCATGGCCCCCAACCCCTACATGGACCCCTTGCTCCCAATCCACCATTGTTGGGGAGGACACTGGGGACATGGGAGAGGTGTCCTGCCTTGGCCTGCTATGGCCTTGCTGGTGTCCAGGGGGCCCGGCTGGGGGTCCCCTGCTGAACCCCCAGTTTCCATCGCCTCTGGGTGTGGGAAGACAAACCTTGGGAGCTTCCTGGAGGCAGAGCTGGTGACTCAGTGATCACGACGTCTGATTCAGCAGATCCACCTCGGGGCTGATTTAGTTACAAGCGTGTTTATTTATGTGCTTCTGACACCTTACTCTCAGAAAGCCTCCCCAGAGAGAGAAAAGGTCTGCCTGGGGGCCTGCCCTCACCACCCTGAGTCACCCACCACGGGAAGGGCTGCATCCCAAAGAAACGGTCTGTCCACCAGGGGGCGCCTTCTGGAGCCGGACATGTAGCGTGGGGACAAAACATCACAATGGGAAGCCTGAGAACTGTGAGCTGTGCAGGCCGGGGGGGGGGGGGGGGGGGCCTCCTGAGCTACATGGCACACTGCTGGTGGTGGGAACTGAAGGCCGCCCCCTCCCCAGCGGGTGCCCGTCCCCACCCTGCAGGGCAGGCCCAGACCCAGGCTGCCCACCTGGGGGCCTGAGCACCTGCTCGGGCCCGTGCCAGGCCAGGCTGGGTCAGTGGGCCAGGCCAAGGTCCATCCTGCCCACCCCCCAGGGAGGCCCGTGGCTGGGGGTGGTGGCTCTGTCCTCCAAAGGGGGCTTTGGCAGGCGCCCCGTGGGCCAGCCACCGCCCCAGGCCTTGCATTCCTGTCATTCTTATGTCCTTCTGGCCGCTGCTGCCATGAGGGGTCGGGGCTGTAGTGGTGCCTGCTGACACCTGCTGCCCGCTGTCCCAGCTCGGGGAGGGGGCCTCCAGGGGGCCCAGAACCTCTGCCGGGTGCCCGTCTGGGCCAGGCATGAGGAGGGCCCAGCGGGCAGGACGGGGAAGGACAAGGACGCCGGACGCCGGACGCCGGACGCTGTGGCCCTGGTTGCATTTGGGCTGCGGCCCAGCCTCCCCCTGCCCGCCTCTCCTGCCAGACCGGGGGGGTGGCCTGCCTGCTAAGCACCCACCCCACCCTGAGGAGCGGGCTGGACCAGGACCCGGGGTTTCTCACCAAAGTGCCAGCACTGTGACCTCCAAGCCCACACTGTCCCACCATAACACCCCTCTCCCAGTCCCCAATGCCCCCTCCCGTTGCCCCTCTCTAGAGCCTCCCAGACCCTACCTCTCAGCAGAACGCTGCCCCCCGTGCTGAAGACTCAGGCCGGGGAACGGGACTGGCCAGCTGGCTACGGGGGCACGGAGGGCCTGCGGGGCGGGGCGGGGCAGCCGAGTGGGGGTGACAGCATATTTTTAGCCGCAGCTGTACTGGGAGGTGGGGAGGGATGGGCTGGCAGGGGAAGGAGTTTGGTGCTGTCGCCTCCCGGGCTGTCCCCTCTGAATGCCCACAGGGCCCTGGGCGGGAGGCAGGACGCATTCCTGGATGGGATGAGAATGGGCTTCACCCCTCCCTGCGGGCTGACCGTGGGGGACTGGCGGTGCGGCTACCCCCTCTGCTCCCTCATCTGAGAGAGGGGGCGGTGGCGCCTGTGCTGGGAACTCAGGGGGCACACAGAGACCCCAGCTGGGGCCCGACAGGCACGAGCTTCTCTGAGAACATTGACAGGCACCTGTGCGGCCTCTGGCTCTTCTGCCAAGTGTGGGGAAGTGATGGTCACGAAGAGCTGGTCAGCAAAGGCCTCTCACACCTGGGGTCCATGGTGGCCGGGGCAGCCGGCATGGTGGAGGGGTGCCAGAGAGACAAGGAGGCAGCCCCGAGCGCTCCCAGACTGGACGCAGGGACGCGGGACCCTGAGGCCCCGTCCCCACCGCATCAGAGTTGTGGCCTTGGGGCTGCCATGGAGCCTTCATTAGTCGTGAGAGCCAAAGAGGGCTGGGAAACGGGGCCGCTAGGAATACGGCAGCGGCCACATGGGGACCTGGCATCTGGGGCTCACAGGCCCCCTGGACCGGGACACCCAGAGGGGTCCCTGGGCATCTCCCACGCCAGCGGTCAGAGCAAAGCCACAGCCCATGGTGGCCGAGTGGGAGCTGCTGCCTACGGGCTGCTGCCTTCCACCCATGACGGCCTTCGGGACCCCACGTCTGGGTGTGGGGCACGGCAGCGGCAGGTGGGGCTGTGCCCAGAGGAGGCCCACCGTTGTCTGCCAGGGCCGGCTGGGGCTCTGACAGTACTGAGAGGCCCAGGGGGCCCCCAGGGCACAGCCCCGCTCCTGGTCACGTCCAGTAACTTCTCAAGGGCAGAAGGGTGTCACAACAGTGTGGGTCCAGACAGAGGACACCTGCCCGCCAGCACGGCTGCTGGTCTCACCACCTGCTGGGGAGGTGGCTGCGAGCTCTCCTGGCTGGCCTGGCCTAGTGGCACACCAGTCACCGCACGATGGCCCATCTCAGCACAAGTTCACGGGCGCCTCCTCGCTCTGCCCTTCCCAGGCTGCCTGGGCCGTGCTCCTCGCGCAGCCCGGCCCGCTCAGCCCTAGGCCTTGTCCCTGCCCTTGATGGTTCCAGAACCTCCCCCTGGCCTTGGGCAGGGGAGGGGACCCGCTGGATGTCCCAGCCCCCATGGAGGGGGGTGCTGGAGGG
>PVIA01006742.1:41856-77382 GCA_004024845.1 Tonatia bakeri
CCGCCCCCCCCGCCCCCCCACCCTCCCCCTCTGCAGGTGTCCTACTGCCTGGCTTGCTCTCGGCATCTCTTCCTCCACCTGGGACTTACTTGGGGCTCTGGATGCCACGAGCTCCCCCCTTTTTCCCCATACTTAGTCGATCACGCCCTCGGGACTGTAATGGACAGTCCCTCCATTTTCTCTCAGGGCAGACCTTTCTGGGGGGAGCGTCTCAGCCTGTGGATCTGAGGGACCCTCAGAATTCTGGGGCCAGAACCCGCTGCTGGGACGGACAGTCAATCCAGAGTTTTGGTCTCCTATGAGCTGCAGTGTCCCCTGCGGTGTGCTCACTGGCCGTGGCGGCATAACAAATGCCCCACAGTCCGGCGTCTGAACATGACAACCATGGACTGTCTCACCATGTCTGGGGTGGACCTGCCTCGGGGTCCATCCTCAGGGGCCCACCTGAAGGCTGCCCTTGGGTGGGCAGCCTCTGCACCCGGCACTCCCAACACGGCGGTGGCTTCCCCATAGACAGGAGTCTTGACACCTGCTTGGAAGTGATTCCATCACTCCTGTGGTGCAAGGTGGGGGTCCACACGGCTGGGACGACCAGGGGCAGGGTTGCCAGGGGCCCCCGCCAGGGCTGTGGCTGTTGTCTGAGTTCCTGTTGAGCCTGCGGTCCCTGCAGGTGCGGGGCGGAGGGTGGCCCCCGGAAGGCCACGCCCTCTCACTGCCCGGGGTGTGGCTGGGCTCCGGGTGTCCTCCCGCACGCGCCAGGGGCCAGGAAACCGGCGGGAGGCGGGGAGGAGGAGAGCTTCCTGTCTCCGGGGTTTTGCTAACTCGGGAAGACCCAGGTTTCACCTCGCTCTGCGTCTGGTTGCCGCGCTGGGGTCTACAGCCTGGGCAGGGGCTCTGGGCCCTCGCCGACCGCATGTCAGGCCCACAGGCACCACCTGGGCCTACAGCTGCGTGTGTGGCCTGGCCGGCCAGCCGTCTGCTGCAGGCCCTGCTCCCCACACTTGAGCTGCCGGTCGCCGGGTCCCAGGCTGCCGAGCATTAAATCACCTGCGACGCTGTGGAAATGTGGCTTCACCAGCCCAGGGCTTGGGGCTTGGGGCTCACAGTGGGTGGGGCTGCCCCCGGAGCACTGTGTCTCCATGAGACCCCGGGAAGCAGAGCGGCTCCTGAGGGGACACCCCCCTCCTTCCGGGCCTCAGGCCTGACTGTGAGCCTCCACCATCCCGTCTCCTGGCAGTGTGCCCAACCCCGCGCCCTCCCAGAACCCAGGGTGCTCGCGAGATGCCCTCTGCTGGCCTCGGTCCAAACCCTGTGCTGGGAAACTGAGGCCAGGGCCCAGCGAGCAGGTGGGAATGTCTGAGGCGGGTGTGCCAGCCCCCGACCAGGGCTATCCTGAGTGGCCCAGCCTGCACACCACCTCTGAGGCCACGCTGTGCCCACCACCCACCTCCACTTGGCCCCTCGGAACAACACGGACCTGCCAGTGGTGCAGGCAGCCCACGGGGACGGAGATACCGAATGCCCACATCTTCTGACGCCCCCACCCCAGGGCTCACCCGGCCCCCCATCAGGCCCGTACTACTAGCCAGCCCCGGGCTGCCCTCAGTCACACTTTGGGGCCAAGCGCTGGGAGACAGCGTGGAGATGCTCGTGGGCACCTGGGGTCGGCACCTACTCGTTGGAAGCTGCTCCTTGAACGGTGACCACAGGCGGGCAAGTGACACTGCTGTACCGGGACAGAGGCCCATGCCAGGGCGACCTCACCCTACCCCCCATGACCCCGGGTGGCAGGTCAGAATGCCCCCACTGGACAGACGAGCTCGTGTGCCCCGTGCCAGGACCCACTCTGGGCACCGGCAGCCGGCCCAGGGCAGCAAGCACAGCACACAGACCAGCCGGGATCCAGAGTCTTTATTTAGCAAACCTAAGTCCTCTGTTCCGGGCCTGGTGGCCTTGGCGCCCAGCACGCCTGACTTGATGCCTTCCCGTGGGGCTCCAACGGACTGGCTGGGGGGGCTCTGGGCCACCCAACAGCTTGCCAGCTGCACCCCCACCAGCTATACAGAACACCTGTCACAAGGGGCCTGGCTGCAGGGACGTGGTGGCCACAGCACAGTCCCAAGTCCCCCTCCCCACACACTGCCTGTTGGGGCCACTGGGCAGCTACAGGACACCCGCCCCCAAGGTCCCTGGGCCAACATCCCAGCTGGTGGGGCCCACCCCCTGGCTGCCCTGGGGTGTGGGGACAAGCCATGTGGGACCGGCCCCCCCACCTACTCACAAGACGCCCTGCAGCACTGGAGGCCCCCTGAGGGTGCAGCCACCCCATTTACTTGTTCCCTCACAGGGAAGGCTGCGGTGACATCAGGTGACCAGGGTCCAGCTAGTGTGCCTCCACCCTTGCCATGAGTTCTCTGGGGCCCGAGGCTCACCTCTGAGGGTCCCCTCTGCTCAGAGATCCTCCCAGACACCACCCCTTCCAGCCACCACCCCTGTCACAGACGCCCCTGCTTGCGACAATGAGCCCATAGGCAGGGCCTAGGAGGGGCCTTCTTTTTGGGACAAGGTCCCCTGGGACGCCGTGGGGTGGGCACGTGTGTGTCAGCAGGTGACTGCGTGTGACCAGCTTGCAAGTCTGTGTGGACCACTTCCTGGGCCCAGAGTGTGATTCTGTCCGACAGTGAGGCCATGGGGTCCCATTCCATCCAACTCCCAGCTCCGCTCCCATTTCACAGACGGGGAAAGAGGCTGGGGGAGGTGGAGGTGGAAGGCCTGAGGTCACCAGAAGAAACTGAGGCAGGACCCATGCAGGGCACACCGAGGCTCTGGACATGGTCAGGCCACAGCACCAGAGAAACTGGGGGACAGGACACCAGGGCTGGGAGGAGGGCCCATGGAAAGCTGGGCATGGCATGCCCGGGGCCTGGGGACAAGTGGGCAGAGGGACCTGGGGCTGGGATGGCAGGTCATCAACTTCAGGGCTGGAAGAGAGCTTGGAGGGCTCCCTGGATTTGGTGGTGAGAAGGATGCTGAGTCTGAGCCCGGAGCTGAGCACCCCTGTTGGGGGCAGGGCTGGGGGCGCGGCAAGCCTGCTGGGTATGTGCCCGCCCGGCCGTGGGCTCTCCTGGACTCCAGGCAGGTGAGAAAGCACAAAGGAGGAGAAATCCCACACCGAGCCAGGGCCCCCCCGGAGGGGGCGACCCGCCCACCTCAGTCTCCGAAGCTGAACATCTCTGCCTCCTTCTCCTTCCAGAAGGCGAAGCTGCGATCGATGTAGCCACAGATGTCCTCGCTGTTGAAGCTGCCCCGCTGGGGGCCAGATCCTAGCTGCTGCGCCACAGGCTCGGGGCCACCGCCGGGGGCGGAGGTGGGGGGCGGGGGCCCGAGCGGGATCAGACTGGACCTGTGGCCAGGCTCCGAGTCCCAGGCGGGGCCGCGGTGGGGGCCGAAGAAGCGGGCTTTGATGTCCTCGAAGCCGTCGGCCCAGGCGCGGCGGCCCGCGGCCACCTCGTCTGTCACAGCCTTGTGGAAGGCCCTCACGGCCTCCCAGCCGTGGGCACCCAGGTGCTCGAAGACCTCGAAGCAGAGCAGGTGGCGCGCCTTCCGCTCCTCGGCCGGCAGGTCGCACTCCAGGAGCTGGAAGTAGCCCAGCATGAAGAGGTCCAGCGTGAGGCCGCCGTAGGGCACCGGCGCCCCGTCCACGTGCGGCAGGAACTGCTCGGGGGACAGGAGGCCACAGGGCCGCCGGCTCAGCCGCCGCAGCTGCCGGGCCGGCACGTGCGCCATGACGGCCTTCCAGGTGCCCAGCAGGTGCGCGATGATGCTGCGCTGCTGCCACAGGTGGCCGAGCCGGGGGCCCTCGCTGGGCAGCGGGGAGGGCGGCCCCGGAACCCTGGCCGCCTCCTGTGCCCGCAGCCCTGCACGGCGGGCCTCCAGGGTCCTGCACGCGGCCGTCTTGAGGGCGGGTGTGTAGGCAGACTTCTTCCAGTGGCTGAGGAAGAGCATGACGATCCGCTCCTTCCGCAGGTTGGCCAGGTCGGGGCTATGCCCGGCGCCAGCCTCCGACAGGACTTCCTCGCAGCTGATGCCCGAGTCGCTGGCCTCCTCCGTGTCGCCCGGCCCAGGCTCCCCTGCGGTGAGGCCGCCCTGGGGCTGTGGGGATGCCGGCCAGCAGCCTCGCGGGCACTGCCCGGGCTGGGCTCCCGCCTCACAGGGCCCTAGGTTTGGGGCGCAGGGCAGGCCGGAGGCAGACTCGAAGTTGCCACGCAGCGTCCGCACAGACACCCCGCACTCCTGGATCTCCCGCTGGGCCTCGCTCTGCGGGGCACCAGCCGGGGCCTCCCGGCAGGCCTCTGGCGGGGACTGAGCGGCCGGCTTCTCCTCGCTCTGCACCAGCCCGTTCATGCCCTTCAGCAGCAGCGACATGCTCCGCACCAGCCGGGCCACGTGGCTGCACCAGAAGGGCAGGGGCTGCCCGCAGGGCGCAGCCTCCACAGCCCCTTCAGAGTCCTCGGGCTCGGGCACAGGGCCGGGGGCCTCCGCGTCCTCCAGCTCGGGCGCCCGGGGCAGGAAGTGGCTGTTGACGGTGATGCTGACCACGGGCTCAGGCAGCAGGGCCTGCAGCTCGGCCGCCAGCCGGCCCAGCTGGCTCTCGTACTCCTGGCAGCGCCTTCGCAGCTGCAGCTCCGAGATCTGCTTCTCCAGGTGCACCAGGTCGTCCTCCGTCAGCAGCTCCCCGAAGGGGCCCAGGATGGCCTGGTGGGTCTGTGAGTACCGCCAGGCGGCCGGCTCCACGCGGCCTGCGCTGCCCCTGTCATCCTGGGCACGGGGAGGGCGGGTCAGCGGGGCGGCTGAGAGGGGCTGTGCTCCCCTGGGCAGAAGCTTCTTGAGGGGTGCTGGCCCCCGGTGCCCAAGGGCCCCAGGCACTCTCTGCACTGAGGCTCGGAGTCCTTGGCCCAGCTGCCCAGGGCGGGAGAGGCCACTGTCCTGGGGGGGCGTTGAAGTGTATCTCATTTTAATTAACTTGAGCAGCCGCATGTGGCTGGCATTACGGGCTTGCACAGGGCTGCTTGCTCTATGCGAGCCCTGCAGAGCCGCTCATCCCAGCACAGCTGGCTCCCTCTAGGGTCGGACTCTGGAACTACAGCCCAGGGGCAGCCCTGGGAGCCTGGGGAAAGGCTGGTCAAACCACAGCCGTCTCTGCTCAGGTTTCCAAAGGCTCCCCAGAGGCCTGGCTGCCCGGGGCCTGTGATGGCTGCCTGTTCCCCCTCTGACCTCACCTCTGCCCACCACCCCCAATCACGCCACTCCTGCCTCCTCCTGGCCCCCCACCGGCCGGCCTGTTCTGCCTCAGGACCTTTGCAAACGCTGGTCCCTCGCTTGGCATCACTGGTCCCACATCCCCACCTCCCTCTGGCCCCTGCTCAGTCATCTCCCCAGAGGGGTGCCCTGAGCACCCCACGGAACGGCCCCTCCCCTTTCCCCTGCTTTGTTTCTCCCCACGGCGGGTGGAGTCACCCTTCCCCTGCACACCCAGGCTTCCCTGTTGGATCAGGGAAGCCGGTGGGGAGGCCGCCCCCTGCGCTGCCCGGAGCAGGGCTTGGCACAGGTAGGAGGGGACACAATTCACTAGGTCAGAGGATATGTGGGGATCGCACCTGTAACCCAGGGGACAGGGCACTGCTCAGCCCTCTGAGTACGGCAGAGGGGGAAACTAAGGCCACAGAGGGGCGCAGAGTGGGGGGCCTGGGCCTCAGGACTCCAAGGGTGGGATCAGGGTCCCACCCCTTCCACGCCCACCGGCCGGGACAAAGCCCCGCCCCCTCTGCCCTTTACCTCTGGCTCCACCCCTCCCCACCTGACCACGCCCCTCTCCCAGTCCACTGGCCCCGCCCCACCCCGCCCCACCTGAGCTTCCTCCGCCAGGTCTGAGCCCAGGCGTGCCTGCAGCTTCCGCACCATCACCTGCCGCTTCCACTCGGGGATGGGCCGGCCGCGCTCGTCCCGCGTGGGCACCAGCCCGTCGAGGTCACCGGAGGGCAGTCCATCCAGCTGCAGCGTGGCCAGCCCCTCAGGGGCATTCCCCACCGCCGCCTCTGCCCCCTGCGCGGGTGTGAGGAGATCACTCAGGGCCTGAGGGGACCCTGGCCAGGGGGGAGGGGCTGTGGGGGCGTCAGCGGGGCAGGAGAGACCACAGACAGCAAGCCCGGCCTGGTAAATGTGGGCTTTCCAAGGGCAGGAGCCCGCGGTGTCCCTTGTAGGACCCAGGGTTTGTGTGGGTGGGAGAGATGTCACGTGGTTCTGCTGTGTCTGGCGGGGAAGCAGTTGCCCAGAGGACGCCGTGCGGATGGGCGACCTCAACCGGGCGCAGCTGCACGGACTCAGCCTGGAGGCCAGCTCGACCATGGGGTTCGTGGGAGCCTTTAATGCGCTGTGCGCACTGCGACCCTCCGAGAGGGGGCGGCCCTGAGCAGCATCACCCAGACCAAGGGCCTCCTGCCCAGGACCAGGACGAGGAAGGAAGGGTGCCCCCTCCCGTGGGTCCTGGGCTGGCTGGGCGCCCCAAGGAGGAGGGCAGTGGGCACCAGGCCCACCGTCCCCACGGACGTCTGCCTGCTTCTCTACGTCATGACAGCAGCACTGGTGGAGGGGCGGGAAACACCCTGAGTTCAGAGGTCACCCCAGGCTGCACCTGCTGTCCACCTGGGAGGAAGGGAGTGACCCGGGATGACCTCGCCGGGCCCACACAGGAGGACGTGAGAACTGGCTGGGAGCCTTGGGACACAGGGCGGCAGAGGGTGAGGACGCACCGCAGGGATGGCCATCGTGCTGGTGGTGGCCGCCAGAGGGACTGCGAGGCTCATCTGCTCTCTCCGGAGAGGCTGGTCAGGCTGGCCAGGCCAGGCCGGGCTGAGAGACACCGCCACTGCGAGTCAGAGGGCTGGAGTCAGAAGGGCTCTGGAGAGCACAGGGGCTCAGGAGTCAAGGACCTGGGACCTGGGGCAGAGCCACACTGCATGTGGGGCCAAAGACCCAGCCAGCCCCCCACCCCCAAAAACGCCCTGGGCAAACTCCTTCACCCTGGGGCGTCCACGAGCTTCTGGACACTGGCTGGTTGGAGAGTCTGCATTTGGCCCTGGTTGTCCCAACCCTCGGCCGGTTCTCTGCCTGCCCTGCCCCCCACCCAGCTAGAGCCAGTGGTCTGGGGGCCGGACGCAGCCCATCGAACCACAGGGCCTGTCCTTTGCCGCCCCCAGTGCCCCTGGCCCCACCACAGACACCACCCAGGGCCACGCCCTGAGGAGAAACACGCTCTGCATCCCACCCAGGCCCACACGCCCAGGACCAACGCTGACCCTCACTGCATGGGGGCCTGCGGACTTCACTCAGTGGCTCCATCCCCCTGGTAAATGCTGGTCACGGTCCCCTAACTGGAGGTGACCTGCAGTTTAAGGGCCATGTCCCTGCCTCCCCACTGGCGTCTCAGACGGCAGTGGCACCTCTGGCAGGGGCGCCCCTCTGGGCAAGCGAGGCCCAGAGAGGGAACATCGTGCCCGTGGAGAGCCGGCCCCAGGGGCTCCGAGCTCACAGAAGGACCCTGGGGCCGGGCAGGGGTCAGTGCCCACCGTGGGAAGCGCTGACCTCACTCAGAAAGAACAGAGACCATAAAGGAAACCTGGAAGAGGTTGGGGGTTGGGTGGGGGGGTGGCCCCAGCCCTATCCTGCCAGTCCTCGGCATGGAGTCAGTCACTCACCCCCACTCCACTGTCCCCACAAAGGGCCTCGGGGTGAGGCCAGCAGTGCCCACTCCTTACACCCAGGCCCCAGGCCCGTCCTCCTGGACAGGGGTACTCACAGTTGGGGCTTCCAAGACCTGAGCCCCGTCTCCCGTCCTCCGGGGAGCGCCTGGCAGCCGACAGAGGAGGTGGGGGAAATGGCGGGGGTGGGGGCGCCATCAGGAGCGGCACCTGGGGGTGGACAGGCCTGGTCAGTGGGGGCCCACGTGGGCCTGGACTTGGGCTGCCTGTGCTACCAGGTGGGGGCGGGGGTGTCCAGAGGTCTAGCCTGGCCCCATCTTGTGGGGCGAGGTGCGGGGCTGCCTCTTGGAACAGGCCTGGAGGGGCCAAGTATGCAGGAGGGGCAGCACCCCTCCAGGTCCTGTCCCCCGTGTCTCTCCACCCCTCCATACCAGGTGACCAGGGCTCCCCAAACACCCCATGCACTTGTCTGAGTGCCGCCACTCACATGCCCGCCAAAGTCACCACCACCATGTGAACCCCTATCTGAAGGTGTGGCTCACTGGCTCCCTCTAGAGGCAGCTCCAGGGGCTGGGTTGGGACCCGGTGGCCAGCTTGTGCTCACATCTCTTTGACCTTGTCTGATACGGGGCCTGACGCAGCACCCACACACACGTGCACACACGTGCACACACCCTCCCAGGCTGTCCCTGCCCTCTGTGCTGACACGAACCCCCTGGAGTGGCACCCTGCCCCACAGAGCAGGGCAGGTGCCAGGCCCCTAGGTTCAGAGGGAAACCCCTGGGAGCTCAGAACTCTCCTCAGCAGCATTAGCAGGGGCCCCGGGCTGTGACCATGCCTCTCAGAGCGGCAGCGCTATGCCCAGGACCCACCACGCACTGCCCAGCCACCCTCTCCAGGGCCGCCTGGAAACAGACCGCCAGGGTTGGGCCAGGGGCCTGGGGGCCGCAGGGCACCCCCACTTCACCCCCACACCCTGCCCCGTGTCCGGAAAAGGCACCGTTCTGTCCTAGCCGCCTCTCCTGCCCCCAAGCACTGATGGGGGGCAGCTGGGATGAGCCTTGGCCTGGAGGGGTCCCCCTGCACAGCCTCAGCATCGGCATCGACCGTCTGCTGGCCAGGTGGGCGGACCCACAGGCCGGCTGAGCCGGGGACACCGGGCGCGCAGGCTGCCCTGACGCAGCAGGTGCTGTCAGTGAGAGGGCTGTGCCCGCCTCCCTGCCTCCCCCGGTCCCTGCCCAGGTGGCGGAGGAAGTCTCCAGGAGGCACCTCAGCTGGCCTCTCAGGACCCTGAGGACTGTGGTTTGAAGCTGGAAGTTGAAGGCTGTCTGGCCCCCCCTTTCAGCAGGAGGATGCCTGGGCTCCCAGCTGGGCACACAGCAGCCCCGGCTCCATCTCAGCAAGGAGGGCTACACACCACGTTCCCTCGGAGCACCCACCCAGCGGCTGTCAGACCACAGTTCCTCCTCCCCTCCCTCCAGTGGGCCCCTGGGGTGGGGTGCGGCCTCGGGGCGGGTAGGGGGCTGCTGAGGAGAGTCAGCGGGACAGAGGACCCAGTTGGAACGAGCCTGGGGCAGGCACGTGGCGGGCTGCAGCCTGGCACTCGGCTCCGCTGGCCCTGCCCTGACCTCCCTCACCGTGTGGAACGAGAAGTCTGCACATTCATCCTGCTCAGAGCTTCATCTGTGCACGTCCTGCTGGGGCAAGCCCCTCAGCTGCCCCCCACCTCCCACAAGGCAGTGGACTCTTTAGCTGGCCACCCCAGCCTGGGGGTCCCCTTCACACCCACCTCCTCCAGCCCCTCAGTCACACTCCCGCCCAGGGCTCCCCGCCCACCCGCCACTGGACGGGAGCTCAGCCTGAAACCTGCCGCCTGGCTGCTACGCACCTCACGCCTCGTGCTTGAGGGAGTCAGGGAGCCCCAGTGCACAGCGGGCTGGGGAGCGCCTGCCGGCACCCGGCCCAGTTGACGCAGGGGCGGGGCTGTGAGCTCAGGGAGCTGGGGCGCCCCGGGCTGCCAGGGGCTGTCGTGGCCGGCCCCCAGGAGTGGGAGGCTTCGCGTTAATATTTGAAGGCACAGGTGTCAGGTGGCCAGGCGGGCTCCGGCTGCCTGCGGGATCCCTTACCATGCTCCTTAACCCTCCACGGTGCAGGAGCGCGGGAAGTGGACCCTCTGGGAGGGCGGGGCACCCGAGGTCCTGGGTTGCAGGGGGGGGAGAGACCTCCCAGGGAACCCCCTGTGCAGTACCTCCACCCCAAGACAGCCCCAGGGCATAGAGAGGGCAAGGGGCTTTCTCAAGTCCTCACAGCTGGGTGCAGTAGGTCTGGGACCCCAGTCCTGACTCCTGCAGGGCCTGGAAGCCCCTCGAATCACTGTTCCTCTGTGCTGTGGTCCAGGGGCTCCAGCAGGGGAAGAAGAGGCAGGTGGTGGGCCTCTCACACCCCTACTACGGGTGGGAGTCCTGGCCACTCCCACTCGGTGCTTCTCAAGGCCGTGCTTGCGGGGAGGGACGCAGACCCGCTCGCTTTAAAACAGGGTCGCCCAGCCTCTGGGGTCCTCAGCTGTGTCGCAGACTTCCTGTGGGTGTAGCTGCCTGCCGTCTGGGGACCCTGGGACTTGGCGGGGAAGGACACTCCACAAAGCATGACTCTTGCCCTCTGCCCTGCGTCTTGGACCCAGGAGTCTCCTGTCTCTTTCCAGCGTCCGTGACACAGACAGCCTGGCTTAGGAGCTGCAGCCGGGGTCAGCCAGACCCTGTGGGGTCAGGGCCGAGGGCAAGCTGGCAGTGGCAGGCTGATGCTCAGAGGAGGGCTGAGCCGGGGCCTCACCCCAGGGCCATCCCAGTGCCCGGGCTCCCTGCCTTCCTGGGGGCCCTGGGCTCCTCCCCCATGGAACCTGCTCTGGGGGAGGGGCAAGAACCTTCCCTGCCCCTCATGGGGGGAGGAGGCAGAGGGAAGAGGCAGGGCGTTGGGAGTTGGTCTGGGACCCAGGGGAATGGACGATGGACCCAAGGCGGCACCCACGGCTGGGGCACCTCCCACCACCCTGTTTCTGGGGTGGAACCCTGCTTGACTGCACCGAGCAGCGGCTCTGGCGAGGCAGCCCTGGGCCTGGGGTCCCTCGCCTGGGCGTCTGGAGGCCCCTGCGGGGGCCAGGCACTGAGAAGGGTGCCTGGCAGGGCTGGGCCCGAGGGACAGACTCACTGCATGCTCACTGTGGTATCTTGATGCCCTGGGTTTGGGATTTTAGCCAGGACAGGGGTCTGCTTCGGGGTTTCCCACGCGGCGGGCATCCTCATGTCCCCGCGTCCCCATGTCCCTTGCTTGGCCCCAGACACGAGCCGATGCGGCAAGGGCCCGAGGACCAGCCGACACCGGGTCCGGACCTCCGGGGTCCCGACAGCGGGCGCATCACCCCGGAGTTGGGCAGCCGCCCCCCGCTGGCGCCCTCCCCGCAGTGTGCGGCCTCCCTTCCCTGGTTTTTGGTGAGATTTGAGCGGCGCGGCGGGCCATGCATTATGCATCGAGGACAGCGGTGTCGAGCCGGGTTACAGCCCTGTAATGCCACCCGGGCCGGGAAAATCATGACCCGCAAAGGGGTGCCGGACACCGTCTCCACGACTGAGATTCAGTTACTGGCCGCCTGGCCAGGCCTGTCTGTTCCCTGGGGAGGAGGCTGCCCAGGGGAGCCCCTTGCCCTCTCTGGGCCTCGGTTTCCCCATCTGTAATGGGAAGCGGTGTTAGGGCCCTTCCAGATCTGGAGGGGAGGGGAGTTGGGGCCTGCTGGGCGCTGGTTGGGCGCCTCCTTCAACCTGCAACTAGGCTCCTCAGTCCCATTTTACAGATGAGAAAGTCGAGGCTCAGAGATGTGCAGCACTTGCCTGTACCGCCTGGTGGCAGTAAGTGCGAGGTAGGGGCAAGTAGGGCAGTGGACGCGTGGAAGGGTGGGTGCTCAGCTGGAGTGCGGAGGTGTGGCCTCCACATGCAGGACCATACTCACCGCTGGGCTGTTGCTCACCCCTGCACGCCCCACAGGAGGGACTTGGGGCACAGGGAGCCCCTCGCCCCATCCCAGCCCTCACTGTGCACAAGTGTGCCCAGGGAGCCAAAGGACATGGCCATGGTCGAGGTGGGGAGGTGGAGGCAGGGCCTGGACTTTGGAGCAGCATGCAGGCCCTGTCCCCGGTCCTGCAGACCTGCCTATGAAGGGGGTACCTCCCGCTGGCCTGGCCAGCCTCCACCTGGGCAGCCCCGTCCCCAGGCTGCCTTTCCTGGGCCTCAAGGCCTTCGCCACCTCCCCACAGCCCGACACGGGGAGAGGCCGGCGCCGGCGACCTCTGGATATTGCGTTTCCATCAATATTGTATCAGGCATGCAGCCTGCACGGCCTCGGCCCCCAGCTGACAGCTACCGGCCACACCTGGCAGAGTGCAGCAGGTGGCCCGGCAGGGGGACGGCTCCAGCCAGCGGCAAGTGGCTGGCTCCCTCTGCTGTCCCAGGTGCTCACTGAGGGAGGAAAAAGAGAGCCCCAGTCCTAACCCAAATCTCCCCCAGTCTCAGGAAGCTTACAGGACACACCAGCCTGGAAGGCCAAGGGTCTGCCTTTGGCTGCACCAGCCGTGAGCCCCAGACGCAGGCCCAGGGGCCCCGGATGGGAAGGAGGCAGAGGAGCCCACCCAGCAGGTGGAGCACATGGGCCGGCTGGGGCTGCTCAGCTGCAGGGGTGGGCAGGTGTGGCACCTGCAGCCCAGGCTGGCTGGGGGTATTTGTGAATCCTGTGGCATCACCAAGGAGACCAGAGGAAGCACCAGGAAACCTGAGATGGGCCGTTTCCCCACGTCCCGGGGAGTCAGGGCAGCACCGAGAACCCCGTCCGTCTAAGAGTGTTGGACGCAGCGGCTGGAGGGGCCGGCAGATGCGCGTGGACTGGAGATGCAGGGTAGGGCAGAGATCCTGCTTGGACATGGCCCTGGCCACGGGCACCGCAGCATGGAGGGGCTGGGGACGGGCCAGGGTCCCCAGCCAGGAGCAGGGTGGGACCTGCTCCCTGGCGGCCAGGCAACTGTCCGCCTCCCTCCTGGTCTCAGCGACCACACAGGGCACCCAGCTGATGGGCAGTGCCCTTTGCCACTACCCCGGCAGCCAGCCGAGCGCCACTCACAGCGCCACCCTGTGCCAGGAAAGCAACCTTTAACCAAGCAGTGCCCCCCCAAATGTTCAGTAAAATGATGAGTAAATAAGTTATTTCAGCAGTTACTCCAGGACAAACTGGGGCACCAGCATGTCCTCAGAGCCCCCGAGCTGCCCTCGACCCCCGGTTGGGTGGGTGTGGGCGTCAGGCGGTGGTGACAAGGGGCACCTGTCGGTGGGTGGCAGGGGGAGGACTGTCCGAGGGCTGGGGCAGGGGCGGGCTGCAGCCCCACCCCCGCTGACCCCGGGTGCCCCTGAGGGACAGGAGGGGCAGCAGCCTGACGGGCCAGCTCTCCTGGCCTCAGTGCCACCAACTGAAAGTGGGGCCTGGCTGTGGCAGGGACACCTCCTGCAGGGGTGGCCTCCAAAGGGAAGTGGCAGGCTGGGACTGATCTGTCATAGTGGGGGGCCTTAGGCCTGGAGTGTAGGGGGATGGGTGGGAGGGCCTGGGGGGAGCCTAGCTCCGCCCACCTACCTGCCCATCCATCCTCAAGTCCCTCCATTATTTGCTCCCCCACCATCTGCTCCTCTGTTTATTCAACAAACACTTGGGGCCTGTCACCTGTTGGGGATGGGCCAGCAGGACAGATCCCTGTCCTTACAGACTCAGGGAGGCTCAAAGTCACAGGCTGAGACAGGAACAGGGGAAAGGGAGCTGCCACCTTCTGGTTGCATGGAGCAGACCAGGCCTCTTGGGGTCACCTCATCAAGGACCCAGGGTCCCGCTCCCACACGTGGGTAACCTCAGTCTGTCACCATGTCACCCTGGGGCCCTGGTCATGGGGGATCCAGGGTCAGGAGCCCATGACTCTGTGGCCCAGGGGGATGGTAGGCCTCTGTCGTGGCCCAGCCTCCAGTCCAGCCCCGGGCCCAGCCACAGATAGTTCTGGCCTGGTCACGGCCCCTGCTCGACCCTGAGCCCAGCCCCAGCAGGCTGGCTCGGCTGGGACGCAGGACCTTGTCCCTGCAAAGGGCATGGCGCACACAGAGCTTTCTAGCTAACCGGTCCATCAGGGTGGTGGGGGCCCTGTCACCTTCCCCCCACCCAGAGTGATGGGGGACCAAGAGGCTTACGGGCTTGGCTGCCTCCCGCAGGTATTGGGCGCAGTCCGGGTGCCCATGGTACTCGGCCAGGTCTGCCGCTGTGTAGCCGTCTTCGTCCCTCAGGGAGGGGTCCACGTGGTGGGAGACGAGGGTCTGGCAGCACTGCAGGGAAGGGCACAGGTGACCCTGGCGCCCACACCTGCCAGCAGCGCCCCCCAGGCACCACAGAGGGCTGGCGCTGTGTCCTCAGCTCCCGTGTGGGGAACCTGCCCGAGGATCCACCACGCCCTCTGCACCCACAGCTGCCCTGGCCGGGCCCCGAGCCCCATAGGCTCTGGCACCCCATCCCGCCAGGGAACCCAGGCATCCGGGCAAGGAGCTCGAGAAGGCCTTGGGCGGTAAGAAGGCGGCCCGGCGGGACCCTGCCCAGCTTGGACCCTGACCAGACCTTGCAGCTCATGTCCCGGGCTCGGACCACAGAACCTGCTGCCATGTCCACAGTACCCTCAGAGGAAAGAAACTGGGGTGCAGAGTGATGACCTGACCACTACTGGGACTTGTGAGCAGAGGCTGGTGGCTGAGGTGGAGGGAGGAGGCCAGGCCGGCAGCAGCGACAGGTGGGCAGGAGGGCCCATGTCAGGGGAGGCAGGGGGAGCAGATTCATGCGCCCCCCAGTTGACGTGACACATGGGCTAGACCTAACAGCCGTCTTCCTAGCGTGTCCGAGAGGTCACAAGCCAGCGAGGAATTGCCAGGCCAAGGTCAGGAGACAAGGGCCGGAGGGGTAAGCCTGGCACTCAGAGGGGCGGACACAGGGGCAACGGTCACGCCCTGAGCGGCTCCTTCTCGGCCTCCTGGGAGGAGAGAGGGCGGCCTAGCTCAGGGCCCTCCACAGGCGGCTCGGTCTGCCACCTGCCGCTGCAGGCAGAGGGCGCCGCCAGCAGAGGGGAGTGGAGCGGAGGCCCGCCACGCAGGGGCTCCTTGTGCCTGGAGGGTGGGCTGAGACGATTCGGACTCACAAGCCCTCGGGTGCTGGCAGGCAGCGCACCCCAGACACTGCCCCAGGCCTCGCATGATGCCTGCCAGTCACCTCTCTGCTGCGCCGTGCACCACACAGTCGGCAAAAGCAGGAGCCCAGGAACGAGGCCAGGCAACCCGGGACCAGACCCAGCAGACCCCCGGGGACGGAGGGACGGATGGCGCAGAGAGGGACGGGGCTGCAGGGGTCAGGCACGGAATGGCACGCCACGGAACTCAACCCGACGGACTGAAAAAGTGGCTGATGGGAAGGTGGAGAACACGGATGTCGTAACCGAGCTAAAAACCAAGTGGAGAGCGAGCGAACAGCAAACGGACCCGCAGGACAGCCCGGATACCGCGAGGTCCGGCAGAGCACCGGCGGCTGCAGTCAGGGCTGACGGACGGGGTTGGGCCGGCCAGAAAGGCCGTTCAGTTTTTCCATACGACGGTTCTCGTCGCGCGTAATGCCTTTGACCTCATTCGAAACAGTTCGGGTTAGACTACGTTGTGACAGCTGCCGTGTCAGTGTGCGTTTAAAAAAGAAAACTTACCAAAACTGGTGAATTTTTGTGCAGCCCTATTAACATTGAGGATGGAAGAAAATAAGCAGCATTTTTGGTGCATTATGCTTTATGTTTCAAGAAAGGTAAAAACACAACTGAAATGAAAAAAACATAAAGATTTGTGCGGTGTATGGAGGAGGTGCTGTGGCCGATCAAACGTGTCAAAAGTGGTTTGCAGGTGCTGTCGACACTTAGGACCAAATAATTCTTTGCTGTGGGGCTCTCTCCTGCACCGGAAGGTGTTCAGCAGCCCCCCTGGGCTCTACCCACTAGAAGCCAATATCAGGCGACAGCCAACTTACTCAAAATATCCAAATCAATAAAGTTATCGGTGAAAACAAAACATGTGGGGTTTATTTTACGGAGAAAAACTAAACGGACTTTTTCGCTGACCTACTCACATCGACCCCGGCGCGAGAGACACAGCGTGGGGGCGGGGGCACGTCTGAGAGCGGAGCGGCTGGGAGCCGACAGACAGCACGCAGCACCGGAGAAGCCCGAGCAGCCCCGAGTAGGGTGGGTGCAGAGCTGCCACCTCTGGCCCCACCACGGCGAGGATGCAAGGCCAGACTGGACGTTTTGAAAGCAGCCCGAGGAAAAGGATGAGCTTCAGACAGGCACCCCCCAGCAGCAGACCTGTGGTGGAGGCCAGCGGGGGAAGTGGCATTTTCAAAGCCCCGAAGAAAACCAACTGGTCAAACCTACCAACCGGCGGCTCCCGACCCAGCAAAGCCTCCTTCAGTACCGGAGAGAAGCAGAGACGTTTCCAGGAGAATGAACACAAAGAAACAAAGAACTCGCCAGCGGCACACACTGCCTGAGGGGCCATCTAAGCTGGAGTGTCCAGCCTTCGGGCGTCTCTGGGCCACACTGGAAGGGTTGTCTGGGGCTGCCCATTAAATACATTGTGACATGCAATCACAAAAAAATCTCATAACGTTTTAAGTCCACTTATGATTTTGTGTTGGTCAGAATTCACAGCCACCCTGGGCTGCGTGTGGCCTGTGGGCCGTGGGTTGCGCCCCCCAGAAAGCGTTTCTCAGGCTGAGGGAAAGGGGGTCTGTGTGGGGCCTGAGACGCTGGAAGGAATGAGGAGGGAAAGTGTGTGGCCGTGTCTGAATAAGTCTTTATCTGTGGACTGAATAAAAGCAACAATGTCACGTAGGTTTTTAAAAACTGTAGAGGTAAAACACATTAAAGATGGCAGCCTCATCCCGTCTGGCCTCCCCCCACACCAGCTCCCCTCTCTGTGGCCACACGGCTGCCAGGTTGTGCCTTGCAATGACCAAAACCATCCCAGGGAGCCAGGGCTGCGGGGACCCTTGTGCTCACCCCTCGGAGAGGGAGGCAGTGAGGCCTTCCCACGGGGCCCTCCCTGCGCCGCACTGTTCTGGGGACACGCCCGAGCCTCCTTTGGTGCTGGCAGCCCCCTGCCCCCCTGGGGCTCATTGAGGGGAAAACAAGGCACCAGGAGGTCAGAATGCCAGGAGGTGGGCAGCCTGGGTTCGAGCCCCGGGTCTCAGAGCCCATGGCCTCTCCGAGGAGCCTCACAGGACATGGGGCTGGAGGGCACCTCAGGCACCAGTCAGTCCAGGGTTCTCTGTCCCCACGTCAGACCCGACGCCCTTTTCCTCACTAGTGTGTCCCGACTGCTCCTTCCCTGCTCTGAATGAAGTCCAGAGACTGCGGTGACCCTGCACAGTGCCCTCTGCATACCCAGTCCTCCAGTCTGACTTGATCAGAAAGGAGAGAAGTAATTCACTGTGGAATGAGCACGCATTTCACTGCGTGAACATTTGGGTGCAGTGACATGGAGGACACAGGGTGGTGGGGTGTTGGGAGGAGCCAGAGAGGCCCCCAACAGGTGGCAGCCAGCACCGAGCGCCCAGGTCCCACTGTCTGTGTTCCCTCCGCTTCTCCGGCGCGGCCTGTGAGCTGCACCCCTGCATGCCATGGAAACCGGGCCGCTAGGGACTCTCATCCGGAAAGAGGCAAGGTGTCCGCGTGTGCAGGAGTGCAGCTGATGCCCCAAGGCCACTACCCCCTGGTTTGCGTCCGTGTGTCTGTCTGCGCATCCACCCGTGTGCACGTACGTGTGGGTGTGCACACGTTGCACTCCTAGTCCCCTCACTGATGACCAGGTTGCACAGGAGCCCTGGTGCTGCCTCACCTCCATCTGCCCGTTCTCTGCGGCGTCGTGCAGCGGCGTCCCGCCCCAGGAGTCCCTCGTGACGGGGGCCCCCATCAGCAGCAGCCGGTCCAGGATGGGAGTGTGGCCACCTCGCGCTGCAAAGTGGAGGGCCGTGGCCCCCTCGTTGTCCCGAGCTGTCAGGCCAATGTCAGTGAAGGTGACCTGGGGTGGGGAGGGGAGGGAGGCTGAGGCTGGATGGTGTGACCGCTCCCTGTGGGCAGCCATGGGGAGGAGGACATGGAGGGTGGGGAGGTGCTTTGGGGGCAGGAGCACAACCTCCCAGGCAGCTGGGGACGGAGCTGGCCCCCCACTCAGTCTGTCATCCCCCATAGTCCGGTCCCTCTGGAGCAGCGGACACCCTGCCTGGCTTGGTTTTTGTGGTGGAGGCAGGAAGTCCCAGCGCCTCCTACCCCCAGCCAGGGTCTTGGGGCCCCAGGGTCTTGGGGTGTCCTTTTCGAAAAAGGCCTCAGCGGCCCCTCTGGGGGCTTAGAAGGTATGGGGCTGGGCCCTGGCCCTGCTCTGAGGCATCTGGGCGTAAACAAGTGGCTGCATGGCCAAGACCAGGCACCAGTGACCAAGCATCTGGGTGCCACCAAGCCTGAGAGCACTAGGACATGCACTGGGACTCCTGGGGGAGGGGCAGGAGAGCCCCAGGGGGTGGTGCTGCGGTTCCCTCATTCCTCCAGGGGCTCGGATGTCCAGTCTACAGGCCTGCCTGGCAGAGCTGTGTGCTCCGGGCTGTAGCCCTGCCCAGCCCCGGCCTAGCTCGGAGCACCTCTGATGCCCAGTGGCCCTGTGGGTCCCCGGTTCTCAGGTGGGCAAGCACACGGGGCAGTGGGCTGCTGGGCTCAGGGGTTCCCTGGGGAGCAGGCAGGGGCAGGCGGCAGCCTTGTGGGACCTCCTGGCCTCCAGCCATCCCCCTTACCAGCCAGACTACGAGGGAGTAGTGACCACGGGCGGCGGCGGCGTGCAGCGCACTCATGCCGTCCAGGGCGCGCAGGTGCACGTCGGCCCCGCAGTCCTTCACCAGGAACTGGGCCAGGTGCAGGTGGCCTTCCTGGCAGGCCAGGTAGAGCGGGGAGGCGCCGCTGCGTGTCCGCCGGTTCACGCTGCTGCGGGGGAGGGCAGGGTTCAGAGGGCGCTTGGTGCGGGGTGCAGTAGGTGGGGTGGGGGCTCTCCAGCAGAGGGCCCAGAGCGAGGGGAGGGGAGGTTGCACCCCCTCCCTGACCGGCTGAGGGCTCCCAATCAGTCACCATCTGGGGTGGGGGTCAGCGGGGCCCGGGGCTCTTGCTGCTGGAATCCCGCCCCGCCCCCTGCCCATGAGGCTGTGTGTCCCGGAGCGGCAGACAGGGGGCGCTCCTCAGAGTGGCCGGCCCAGTGTGCCTGCGGGTCAGGGAGCTCCGAGTGCGACCCAGACAGCCATCCACGTGCGCCCAGGCCAGCATTTGGGGTCGGTGTGAGCAGACCCAGCAGGTGCTGGGGTTTCCCAAATCCCCTCTGCCTCCACCTGCCGCAGGGACAGGTGAGTCCTCGGTCCCCAGAGACTGGCTGCAGGGAGGGGCCGTGCCCTACCCAAGGCTGACCCCATGCCCTGGTGACACAGACATCACCGCTGGCTCCTGCAGTCGGTGCCAGGTGGGAATGCTGGCCCATGGGCCTTCCATTTGTGTGTGTGCGTACACATGTGTGTATGTATATGTGTGTGCGTGTGCACACGTGCATGCACGTGATGTGTATGTGCTTTAATGTGAAGTCTCCCAGTTTTCAAAGGGTAGAGACTCCTTTAAAAACTGCGGATCTTGTCCTGGCTGGTGTGGTTCAGTGAGTTGGGCGTCATCCTGCAAACCAAAGGGTCGCTGGTTCGATTCCCGGCCAGGGCACATGCCCAAGTTGAAAGCTTGGTTCATGGTTGGGGGCATGCGAGAGGCAACCAATTGAGGTTTCTCTCCCTCTCTTTCTCCCTCCCTTCTCCTCTGTCTCAAAATAAATAAAGCCTTTAAAAAGTGGAAACTGGAAAACTGTGACTCTAACAGACACTCTGTGGCCAGCATGGATGCTCTGAAGATGGTCCGCAGAGTTGAGTCCCAGACCCTGGCCAAGGTGCTGGCGTGGGGGCTGGCATGGGGAGCCAGGCATGAGAATGCTGCTCCACGGCTGAGATGCCAGGTCTTGTTGGGGACACATGTGGGGACAGCAGGCTGTCCTCTGTCCCCTGCCACTGTGTGCCTGCCCCGCACGGCCCACAGCAAAGGACACCAGCTGGCCTCCTCCACCCCCCTTGCCGCAGCCTCCCTGGGCCCCTGGACTGCCCGCCAGGCAGCGCCCAGGCCCTCACCTGCTGTGGGCAGCCGTCAGGAGCTTCAGGCAGGTCAGGTCCCCACTGACGGCAGCGTGGTGCAGTGGCAAGGCCCCCTCCAGCGTCTCCAGCGTGGCTGCGTGGCCCTCGCGGAGCAGCCACTCCACCAGCGCTGGGTGAGCGAAGCGGGCGGCCAGGTGTAGCGGGGAGACGCCTGAGGCGTCCTGGTCCTGCCGAGGCACAGGTGGGCGGCAGGTCTGGACTCAGCCCTGCGGGGCAGCACCAGTGCAGCCAGAGCCAGCCTGGGGTCCCCACTGCTGAAGACCCCACGTGCCTGGGAGTTTCTGTTGCCCCTCCTCCCCGGCTTGCCCCAACGAGGGCCTTCTCCTCCGACGGAGCACCTGAGCGAGGTGGCTTGCTCGAGGTGAGAGGCGGGGCGAGGGCTCAAGTCCAGGTCTGGGTCTCCGCGTCTGTGCCCCTGCAACGCTCAGGGGCCCCCATGCCCGAGCACAGCCAAGCCCCTTCCCAGTGTCCGCTGCCATCTGAAAGGCTCCCCTGGGCCAGGCTCAGCAGCCCACTGTGTGTCCCAGGACACTGCCTCTTGGCCTAGCCCCCCACCCCCACCCCGAGTGCCCACCCCAGCTGGCCATAGGTCCCGTGGCTGGGCAGCACATCCCCTGTGGGGTCAGTGCGCCCGCCCGGCTGCCCCTCGGGGTTGTGACTGGTGGCAGAGTCTTTCCGCTTCTGGGACCCAGGGGGCCACGGAGGCCCATGCATGTCCGCCAGACCTTGCTCACCACCCTCCCACACAAGGGGCGGGGGACAGGCAGGGATCAGGCAAGGATGGGCCCTGGTGGAAATGCACCCCCTCAAGCCTGTCACTGAGCTCTGGAGACCCCTTTCTACAGCCGGGCCTCAGTTACCCAGGCGGCTCCAGCTCCGGAGCCCGAGCCCCTGCTGCACTTGCCCATGGTCCCTTCCTAGCCCCCGAAGGGGGGGGGCAGGGCTCAGGCCCCATGGGTGCTGGCCAGCCCCACCGGCAAGGCCAGGTGTTCCTGGGCTGGGGGGAGCAGCAAGTGGCTGCTCTGTGCCAGCGATGCAGCAGGGGTACAGGGTGCTGCAGGAGACTGCTGAGGCTTGTCCAGGCTCCGTGCTGTTTGGGTGGGGCCGGGGGTGGGGCAGAGATGGGCTGTGCCGACTGAGCCGTGGGTTTGCGGTGAGTCCCCACGAGGAAGGAAAAGCACAGGGCAGAGCTCACGGCTTACTCCTCACTCCTCCCACAGGGACACCGGCCGTCCCTCAGGCTGCCCCGCTCACCTGCAGACCGCAGCCCCCCTCACGCACCAGCCAGCAGAGCTCGGCCAGGCTGCCTGTGGCTGCGGCGTCATGCACTGGGGTGGCCCCGTTGTGGGCCCGCTGGTTGCCGGGCAGCTGGGCCCGCTGCACCAGGAACTTGACACAGGCCAGGCGGCCGGCCCGGGTGGCGTGGTGCACCAGGCCAGCCCCCACGGCGTCCACAATGCCTGGGCCCAGGGCACCGGCCTCCAGCAGCTGCTCCAGGGTGGCCAGGTCCCCGTCCTTGGCGGCCTCGAGTGCCCGCTGCTTCTCCATCCTCCGGCCCGGCCACCCGGCGGGCTCTTGGGGCTCACACACAGGCCCGGGCTTCCTGTTTCAGGCGTGGACGCAGCTGCCGGCTCCGGTTACCCGATAAGCAGCCCACGGGGCAGATGGGAGGCGGCGAGGGTTCCGGGGGGGCAGGCCTTGGGGATTGGCCTCACAGCCCTGCCTGAGCCGCCCCACCATGCCCAGAGCCATGGTGGGCCGGGAGCGTGGGGTGCAGCGGAAAAGCCCATGCCTCGTTCAGGCCAGGGCCTGGGCACTGAGCCGCACCCTGCCTCTTCCTGCCAGGGAGGGGGGCCTGGGCCGAGGAAGTGTGTGAGTCTCAGCCTGGGGCGAACTTGCCGCATCCAGCGGGTGTTACAAGATCCTCTCAGGAAAGCCACAGGCCCGGTCTAACCTGGGAGAAAGCCACCTGGAAGACATGTCCCTCGATGGCAGACCCACCCACAGGATCCCCTCCTGGGGACTCGCCACCGGCCCTGTTGAGTCTAAGTGACTTGCCGTGTCCTCCTACACGGAGCCGGAGCCCAGCCCCCACCCCGGGCAATCTACGCTGGATGCTGGCCCTGAGCTGGCTGGTCCTCCGCGGCTGCCCAGGCCCCGAGGGAGGGGGAGGGTCTCGAGGCCCCGCCTCAGCCCACCTCCCACCCAGTGGCCCAGTCAGTGGGGCCACAGCCCAGGGGCAGTTTTCCAAACCCAAAGCTGGACACCCAGGGCCTCCCTCACAGGAAGCACGCCCGGTCCGGGTCCCAGTCCCTGGGCCTCCAGAGATGCCGGAGCTGCAGGATGACTGCAGCGGTGAGTCGGGATTCTGCCCAACCAGCTCGGACACTCTGGGCCCCAAGAGGAGCACCCCTGGGGAACCCAAGCGACACTAATGCAAGTGCTGGAAACTTCCACTAGTTTATTTAATCCCTGACCATGTCGTCCACTGTTATCACGTGGTTCTTTGCTCCTCAAACCACACATTGAAAGTGTTAAAGCAGAAGTCACTTCCGTGTGCCCTCTCCAGAAGTGCCCTTTGGTGGTGTCAGAACGCCACGAAGCATTATGGCAATGACAGAGTCCTGCAGATCCAATCCAGGGGAAGCCGAGGCAGGGGCGAGCTGGTCCCACCTCAGCCTGGCGGTCCCTTGATGCAGCGCTGTGAGCTGAAGCCCCAAGTCAAGGACGCGAAGGGAAGAGGCGGGCGGAGGGGTCTGGAGAATCTGGTGCGGGGGGCAGTGCAGACGGGTGACAGCCTGGGGCCGGGAAGCAGGGCACACGGAGCACAGCGGCTGGGGTGTCAGGACAGGGCCTGGTGAGGCCCCCAGGGGAGGACAGGCCCCCGGAAGGGGGGGCTGAGATTGCAGCGAACGCCAGGCCTTCCACTTTCGTGACAGAGACAGACAATCAGTTATAAATGCTGGGACATTATCTTCCGGGGGCAAATATTGCCCTCCGTGGAGGGCCACTTGTGACAGGCTCAGTTCCTGGACGGGAGCGTGGACACAGCCCAGGCGCTGCCTCCTGGGCTGTGCTGCGGGGCAGCCGTGACAGTGACGGACCCACAGGGGGACCCGGGAGTCCAGCACCCCACTCAGACCCCAGAAGGAGGGCCGCCCCGGCCCTCCAGCCGGACCACGGCCTGCTTCAGGTCCTGCACCACCAGGTCCACCTCGGCCCGCGTGGTGCTGCGGCCCACGCTGAGCCGAAGTGCATTCCTGGCCACGTCAAAGGGGACGCCGCAGCTTAGCAGCACTGGGGACGGCCTGCAGGGGCAAGAGACGGGCACTGGTGTCACGGAGAAAGGGCAGGGAGGGTACCCGGCCACTTCTACTCTTGGTGCACTCCCCCGGCCCCGCAGCACACCGCCCTGCTCCTCTGGGTCTGGAGCATCCGGCGTGGCTGCGCTGTGGCTCCCCCTGGACAGACCCTCTGCCCCCGAGCAGGGGCAGACCCCAGCTGCTGCGTGGGCGAGGCCAGCCCTGAGACACAGGGGTTTGCAGGCTTTGGAGGAGACACTAAGGCAGACACACACATGTGCATGCACACACACGGGGTAGACCGTCGTGCATGCACACTCAGTGTTCGAGGTGGTGGTGTGCTGAATCTGTTCTGGGTTTCCCAGCATGCAACGCAGGCCGCTCTGCACTCGGCCCAGCCCTGTGTTTGCGGGCGGAGGCGGTGCTGACACTGGGCTGTGCGTCTCTCCTGGGTCCTGCAACCCCCAGGCGGGGCTCCAGATCCGCCTTCGCAGGCTATGCAAGGGCCAGAGGCCCAGGCAACACAGTAGAGTAGACGCCTGAACCCTCCCAGGTCCACGCCTGTGCACGCAGTCTCCAGGTGTCGAAGCTGCAGGCCCGAGCAGCCGACTCATCTCAGCTGTGAGTGGATTGGGCTGGGCAGCGGCAGCCCACTGCTCTTGGTCCCCTCCCTTCCCTGGGTGGGGACCTCACTTCCATTCCAGGGGACACCACCAGGACGCCTCCACAGGGCAGTGAGCCCCTGCCTCCTCCCCTTCCCTCCTGTCCCCCCAGGGCCACAGGGGACACATGTCCCTTTGGAGCTGTGTTGCCAGGCCCTCCTCGTCCCCTCCACCATGGCTGTTAAGGCTGTTGGCCCCTGGCTGTTAAGGCTGCGGACTGCAGGTTGCCTTCTGCCTCAGTTTCCTCATCTGAGAACGGGATGCTCAGACAGCCCTGCCCCCGGGGTAAGGGGAGGACGGTCCAAGCGATAGTGACCCCAGGGTCAATCTGTGTGCCCCAGGCTGCCTGGCCTCACAGCCCTGAGAGGACTTCGGCCACCCTGGGCGCTGGCCACCAGCTCCACCTGCCCTTCTGTGCCCTTGTTCACTCGGAAAGGCCTGGCCGCTGTATCCAGCTCCAAGGCCATCTCAGCATCCCCCACACCCACAGCAGCCACAGGCTGAACCCCTTCTCTTCCTCGGGGTGCCTCACCTGCCATGCCGCAGCCCCTCCTGCCCCTGGACACCAGACCTGACTGGGCGGCACACCCTTCGGCACCCATCACCGGGAGGATGAAGTGAACACCTGCCACCCAGCTGCCCCGAAGCTGCCTGCCACCTCCTCCGGGTGAAGCCCCCCCCGCCCCGCCCCAGGCTACCCAGTTCCCACAGAGCACTCACCGGTCCCCGTGGTCCGAGTGGCATGCGGCCCCCACGCTGGCCTGCAGCACCCAGCACTGCGCCAGCACTGCGCGGCCTGCGGAGACAGAGTGCACGGCCCTGCTGAGGCGCAGAGCCCTGGCAGGGCCCCATCCCCCCACCTGCCTCTCCCCTGCTGTGCGCCTCGAGGCTCCTGCCCTCATGCCACCTCGTGCCCCCTGCCAGAGCCCCCGGGGCACAGCCCCCACCCCAGCGCGGGTGAGAGAAAACAGCTGCAGGGGAGCAGGAGTTATTCTGCTCCTAAAATCGGCCCCAGAATCGTTGGTCCTGTCCGCTGCCCAGGGGGAGAGTGGCGCTCTGAGCAGCTGCCTCACGCTAACCTGTCCGGGTGAGGAGCTGAATTTGACCTGTTTTCTAAGGTGCAGACACCAGGGGGCGCCTCATGAAGACAGAAGGCCCCCCGCCCCCAACCCATTCACAGGCACAGACGGGGAGGTGACAGCCACAGTTGGGCTCCTGTCCCCCACCCCCAGACACGGGCCACCATGGAGCACGGAGTCTGTCCCCACGAGGAGGGGAGAGTGTCGCAGGGCACAAGATCCGGGGACGGTGGGCGCATCGCCAGCGTCCTTCCATGGAGAATGAGCCCATCCTGGGCTCTCGCCGGCGCGGCCAGAGCCGCCCAGGGCTCCTCACAACACAAACATGCCGCCCTGGGCCCTGCTGCCCGGGACAACAAACAGCCTCGACCTCTCCTTCTGGGGGGGCAGCTGTGCTCTGTGGATGCGGCTCCATGGGCTGCGGGCCCCAGGACAGCCACGTGTCCGCCTTGTGAGGATCCCGCCAGCCTCCAGCAGGAGGTGCTGTCGCGGTCACGGGAACAAGGGGGACCCGAGGACTTGTGGCTGTCCTTGGTCTCAGCCAGGTCTCAGAGTTGCTGCCTCTCCTTCCCCCGACCCTATGGAGCACCTTGTAAAAAAGGGCTTGTAAAAAAAAGCTCACAGAAGCGAGGTTAATTTGACCTCCTTCCCTAGCAGCTTTGCACGGCTGCACGGCTGGCGCAGCCCGAGCACTCCCAGGTCCCGGCCCACAGATTCAGGGAGAGACAGCGCCAGAGCCCAGGCCCCTTGCACGGGACAGCCGCCTGACTCTGCTCTCAGAGCCTCTGGTCCCTCGGTCCCTCGGTCCCTCGGCCAGGGACCCCACAGCCCAGCCCGGCCTGCGCTTGCCACCCTGTGGAGAGACCAAAGGGAGACGGTCGTTACCTGGGAGCTTCGGTCCCTGGAAGGAGAAGTTACATGTGTTGGGGAGCCGCTCCACCCCGGGAAACCGGCAGTTCAGGTGGATTTTCTTCTCGCCGAATTCAGCCTGAAAAATCCGAGAAACGCTCAGTGGAGGCCTCGGAGGCCCCGCCCCCCGCCCTCACCGCCACAGGCGACGGAGAAGTGCAGCGCGCAGACAGCCTGTCCCCGGTGTAGCCGCGTGCTCACCAGCAGCCTCTCCTCCAGATAGTCACGCACGTCCTGCATGTGGGCCTCGTAGGCCTCGCAGTTCTCGGCCACCAGCTCGGCCGCCTGGGGACACCAACGCATGTCCGGTTAGTGGGGAGGCAAGGGCAGCAGAAAGCTGTCAGCAGCAGAGGGGACGGGTCCCCAGACTGGCCACTGTCTGGAACACCCCCGACGGTAGCTGCGGACCGGCCCGCGGCAGTCCGAGATGAAAGCTGGAAGCGTCGTCCACACTGGGCCCGCGGGAGTTCACTTCTTGGGTCGGGCCCTTCCTGGGACCTCCACGCCCCAGAGATGCTGCAGCCCGTGGGCCCGAGAGAATCTCAGCCTGAAGGCACGTCCCACCGGTCCCAGAGATGGAAGGACGGTGGACACACGCGCGGGGGGGCGGTATCACACCCCCTGGGTGGGTGCTTTGTGGGGACAGGGCACGTGATGTTGGGGGGCTGGGGGCGGCACGCAGAGGCAGGAAGGGCGTCCAGGGCAGGGTAGCCACACATGTAAGGTCACGGGGGCGGGGGTGGAGCGAGCTCCTGGAGCAGAGCAGGAGAGGTGGCCAGCCTGGTGACAGTGGACTGGAGCCTGGATGCGGCAGGGCCCAGGCCATGGGAACCGAGGGAGGGTCCAGTCTGCATGTGAGACCATCACCCGGTGCCATGTGGAGAAGGGACGGGACTGGCAGGTATTGGCAAAGGACAGGGATGACCTGCTCTAGTGCCGGTAGCTGTGGAAATGGGCAAGAGGCAGGCAGGCCTGGCTGCTGCAGCAGGTGTGGAGGTCAGGGCAAGGTCAAGGGCACCTCCTAGGTTTGGCAGGAGGCTCTGTGATGGGAGAGGGGATGACAGAGGAGAGAGAGGGACACACCGAGGACCCAGAGGGAACACCAGGCAGTGGGTGGGGTGTGGGTCTCCCAGGAGAACAGTCAGGCCCTGCTCGGAGGTGCCAAGTGCAAAGCTGGCGTTCGAGCCAGGGGGGTGCATTGGGGAGAGGGGCTGGGATGGCCCCTGGGGGGCGATGAGGCAGAGGAGGGTCAGCAGGGCGAGGGCAATGAGTCAGAGAGCAGTGTGTCCCAGCGGCAGCCGCGGGGAAAGGATGCGACGGCTCAGCTCAGCCAGGCCAGTCCCAGGCACTCAGGGCACTGGGCAGTGAGGCCAGATGTCAGGATGGGAGTCAGGGGGAGAGTGTGCTCTGGCCCCCTCAGGGGCGGAGAAACATGAGGTGGGGGGACCAGGGGACTGCAGGGAGGACCACACTGCTGTGCCCGAGAGGGACAGCAGCGGGTGGGACGTCCAGGGAGCATAGGGAAGGGGTGGGGAGCCCTGCCTGGGGGACCTGGGTGTGGCCTGGGGGTGAGGGTCAGGGCCCGGCTGCACTGAGGACAGAGGGTATCCGGGCTGGGCCAGGCGAGTGTGGGGAGGTGGCAGTGTGCCCTAGAGTGGACGGTGTGGTCAGAGGACCTGAGCACAGGTGCGAGCCAGGAGCAGGGTGGGGTCACTACGGGACAGGCAAGCAGGCACCCCTCTGGCCCTCACAAGGGGTCTCTTTAGGAAGCTGTGGTCACACCCCCATCTTGTAGGTGACGGATAGCCAGGCTCAGGGGGGTGGAGCAAGTGGACTCTGGGTCACCCAGGAAGCCTGCAGCCCGACCACCATCTCTGCTGTGGTGACGTCCCATATCTCTTACGGGGAGGAGACTGGGAAAATGGGTTGTTCCCTCCTCCGTGTTGAGCTCATGAACCCACACCACGGGAGGCCAGCCCCCATGGACGCAAAACAGAGGGCTTTCCTGGCATCCGCCTACTTCCTGGGGTCACAGACACGCCCTCCCTAGAGCGCTGGCTGTCGGTACAGCTGCTGGGAAACTGGGGTGAGGACAGACAGCAGGTGCTCCGCCCTCCGCCTGAGACCCCGATGGCCCTCCGCTGCTCTGGCGCTGGTCTGCCCCAGGCTACTGACACAGGCGCCTAAGTCCCTCGGAAATTCCCACTGACTGGACTATCTTTTCTCTAATGAGCCACTGTGGGTGGCCCACCCCGTCCTCCAGGGAGGAGGGAGGGGCTGGAAATGCAGCTGATGAGGGTGGGTGGTGCCCTGGGGAATGTGGCAGCCCCGCCCTCCTCTGTGACTCCGCCACTGTTTGTCCTTTATTCCTTCCTTTTGTAACAAACCAGGGGTCTGGCGAGTCGGTGTGTCTGAGGGCCCCCCAGCAATTTAATCAAATCTGAGGAGTGCGGGGGGGCCTCTGATCTGTAGCCCAGTTCCTCGGTCACCTGGGCTCAGGGCCAGGGTGTACAGCATGAGGGATCTCAGGGGACTTGAGCCCGGAATCTGGTGCCGTACCCAGGCATGCGGGATGCACCACGGCTGGTGTCCCAGAGAACTGCCTGGGGTGGGAGCGCCCCCTCGGTGCCAGCAGTGCTGTGGCCACTGCGGCCGTGTGGGAGGGGAGGACACAGCAGGCAGATGGCCCTGGGTCCCCGAGGCTTACCTTGCCCAGGCCGGCGATCATTGGTGTGTTCTCCGTCCTGTAAGACAGGGGTTTGACCCTATGTCCACACAGAGTGGCTAACAAGTGTTCCCAGAAGGAATTCTGTCCCCACAGGTGTTGTGTCCCCATGAAGACCAAATTGCAGCAACATCTTTCCCACATGTGTGTCACAGAGTTGTCTCAAGGGCAGCCACAGGCCCCTGAACCCTCCCCGCAGGTCACTGGTCCCGCCCAGTGAGGCTGACATAGCCCTGACGGGTCACATGCATCGCTGTCCTCGGAGACGATTCCACCCGGACCTGCCCCGCCCAGGGGAGCCCACCCCATTGGTCCCCGCCACCAAGCCGGGCGGGGGCCTGAGGAGCTCAGCCCCCCCCACTGGTCCCTCAGCATAGCTGCAAGGCTCTCCACCGCAGAACAGGAGGGGCCCCAACCCTGGAGCTTTGGGGCGCTGGAGAGTGAGACCCATGAGACCGGGGCCTTTACCCCCTGACCCAGCAAACTGAACGCAGAGCTCCTCACTCTGTTTCAGGCAAAACAAAACGCTGACTTAATATCTTTCTTCCTGTTCAGTTCTGGCTGAACCAAGTCCTGGCCTTCGGAGCGGGTGGCTGCTTGTGTTCCGATCAAAGACAAGGAGTGGGCTCGTGGCTCGTGAGTCGCAGGAGAGCTGACCCCACCCAGCCCCCTTTGGCCGGTGATGGTCAACTCTGCCCCAGAGACGGGCTCTGTCCCACAGGGGCCTGCGGAGACCGGGACTCGGGTGGGAATCCAGGGGCCTGGGTGCTGGCCTGGCCTAGCCTCCTCTGCCAGCTGTGGGTCCCAATGGCACCCCCTCTCCGGGCTTCCCCCTTCTCTGCAGACAATGTGGTCAGACCAGGAGGGGCTGCCGGGGTGGACCCGGGGGCCCGTGTGAGACCTGGAGCCCAGGTGTGTTAGCCGAGTTCGCTGTCACGCCACCCCCCAACCTGCCCCAAACAGTCACCCCCCCACCCAGAGTCACTCAGACCCTGCTCCTAGCATCCTGCCCACACACTGGGCTGCTCACTGTGGGGGCGGACTCCCGATGTCCAGCTTTTCTTTTTTAATTAAACTTTTTATTTGGAGACAATGGACACTCACACGCAGTTGTAAGAAATAATTTGGAGACAGGCCCTGTGCCTTTCCCCAACTTCCCCCAGGGACACTGCAGCACAGTGTCTCACCCGGACGCTGGGGGACCGCCCAGCACCGCCACCACCCCTCCCTCCGTCCCGCCCTCCCAACCCGGCAGCCATGGGTCTGCACGCAGTCTGTACACTGATCCGTACTGTCTGATTTTGTTTCAATAATATTCTACCAAGGGAACCACACAGGTCACAACTTTGGGCCGGCCCTTCCCACTCAGCATGACCCCGACCCCCTGGGGGTCGCTCCTGGCTGGGGCGTGTGCACAGCGCCTTCCTTTGCCTGGCTGAGCTGCGCTCCACAGGCACAACACTCCACTCACTCCTCACGGGACATCCGGCTGCTTCCAGCCCGGGGCTGCTCTGCATGCAGCCTGCACGCACCTGTGTGCACAGGTGCGTGTGGGGGCCCCACGCTCCCCTCCTCCGGGACGACACCCAGGGCACCGCTGCTCAGCCTGTGCTGGTCGTCCGTTCGGTTTTCAGCGAAGCAGCCCAATGGTCTCCCGAGCAGCTGCCCCGCCCCTGCCCCCCAGCCACATGCGGGGGCCCAGTTCCATGCTTCCCCACCAGCGTGGGGTGGGCACCGCGCTCTGCATGGGCCGTTCTGGCAGGCGGGGCTCCCGTCGCCTTCTCCCGACAGTGATGACGCTGAGCATCCTTTCCTGGGCTTGTCTGCTGCCAGCGCCTCCCCTTTGGGGGAACGTCGGTTCGTGCCTTTTGTCTGTTTTCTGACTAAATTGTCTGGGATTCTTTTGCAGTTGAGTTTCGAGAGTTGGTTGCATATTCTGATGTTAGTCCTTTGACAGATGTATCATTTCAAATTATCTTCTACATGTAGTTTGTCTTACCCTCTTTGCAAAGTCTTTTGCAAAGCAAAAGTTTTAAATTCTGATAAAGTTCAACACTAGATCCATTTTTCCCTTTTATGGATGCTTCTGGTGTTAAGTCTAAGAACTCTTTTCAAGTCCAAAGCCCTGGCCACTTTCTCCCTAAAAGTTGTGTAGTTTGATGTTGTACGTAAGTTCACAATCTAGTTGGAGGGGACCTCAGATGAGTGTGAGGCCTGGGTGGCAGCCCCCGCTCTGCCTGGGGTGTCTGCGCCCCCAGCCCCGCTGCCGGGAAGCTGTCTCTCAGCCACAGAACTGCGTCCACATCTGTCCGAAACCATCTGGGCAGCCCCGGCTGGTGCAGCTCAGTGGACTGAGCGCTGGCCTGCGGACCAAAGGGTCACTGGTTTGATTCCCACTCAGGGCACAGGCCTGGGTTGTGGGCCAGGTCCCCTGTAGGGGGCGCTCGAGAAGTAGCCAAACATTGATGTTTTTCTTCCTCTTCCTCTAGCTCTCTCCCTCACCCTCTCTAAAAATAAATAAATAAAATCTTAAACAAAAAAAACCCCATCTGAGCATGTTTCCGGTTGTGTCTGCTCTGTTCCAATGATCTACTTGCTGGGATTCTGACAGGAATGGTGTTAAACTGTCTACCAATTTGGAAGAAGGGACATCTTCAGTACACCGAGCCTTTCGATCTGTGAACTGGTGTATCTATCTCTCCACTTACTTAGATTTGATGTCTTCCTTCTGCACCATGCTGTCTGCAGTCTGTAAGTCCTATACACATTTTGTTAGATTTATACCTGAATGTTTCTGAATGATTGTAAACGGTATTGTATTTTTAATTTGGTAGTCCACATTTACTACCAGTATATAAAAACACAATTAGCCCTGGCTGGTGCAGCTCAGTGGACTGAGTGCTGGACCAGGAACCGAAGGGTCGCCAGTTCGATTCCCAGTCAGGGCACATGCCTGGGTTGCCAGCCACGTCCCCAGTAGGGGGCATGTGAGAGGCAAATACACATCGATGTTTCTCTTCCTCTCTTTCTCCCTCTCTTCCCCTCTCTCTAAAGATAAATAAAGAAAATATGAAATAAAATAAAATCATGAAGCCAATTAATTTCCTAACCACTGTGGCGCTGTTCAATGGTCTGTTTCACAGCAGGCAGGTTGGGGTGAGTTTTTGATGAAGCGGTTCCCTCACCCATGTTGATGATTACAACTGTGGGTTGTTTGCGGCATTGCCTTACTGTCCTTTCGACACACGTGGCGCCTGGAGGGACGTGCCACTTTGGTCCTTCGCGGGCAGGTGGCGAGGCTTGATTGAGGGTTTGGCTGTGGCCCACCTCAGCGCCCCTCGGGCACTGTGCCCCGCTGTGCGCACATGCTCTGCTGTGGCCGCGCTCTGCCACCAGCGCGTGCTCTGCTGTGCACTGTGTGCTGCTGTGGCCGGGGGAGGCCCCTGCGCGGGGCCAGGCCCTGCTGGTCATCAGGTGTTCCCCAGCTCTCCTATACTCCGCTGCCTCTGGTCTAGCTGTTCCGGTCCCACCGACACCAGTGGGTCTGCCCCTTTCCCCCTCCGGTTCGGCGGGTTCTGCCCTGCCTGCCGCCACTCCGTTAAGGGCTGCGCCCCCACTAAGGAGCGCTGTCGTTGTGGTGGATGGCCGCTTTATTGGTGGGCAGTGCCACCCCCGGGGAAGTTTTCTCTGAGGCCTCTTTATCTGCTGTTATGAACCGGCCCCTGCTTCCCTTGGACTGACCTCTGTCCGGCACACCTGCTCTGACCCTTCACGCCCAGCCCCCCTCTCTCGGAAGCTGGTTTCCCAGAGTGCCACAGACTCCTGCTGACTGCCTTACAGGGCCGCGTGCGGCCCACTCGAGGTCAGCATGCTCTCCAACGTGCGAGCTTTGGGTGACGGCCTTCCCTCCCTCTCAGCCCTTTGCCCTCCTCCGTCCGCAGGCGCCTGCAGTATTTCCTCCGCATACGTCCAAGGGCTCTGTCGCTTTGGCTCCAGCAGCAGAGTGTCAGGCAGGCAACTCTGGAGGGGCATAAAGCCTGTCTCGCTCACCCCCGATTTCAATGCTCACGGTGCCCTTTCCTTCCGAGGTCCCGAGGCCCCTCTCTCACCGTCTCCCTCCTGTTTGGGGACGTTCCCTCAGTCCTTTTCAGCACAGATCTCCTGGCGACAATTCTCCTGGTGTCCCTCCCCTGGGAACACCTGAAAGGGCCCATCCTCCCTGAAAGCCGGGCCGGCTGGGCTGGGCTCTGGCCCGACCATGCCCCTGTCCCTCCTGGTTTCTGCTGAGCAGTCCTTGTTGTTGGGATTAAGTCCTGCTGCCCTCCCCCAGCTGTCATTTCTGCTCTGGCTGATTTCAGGATGTTTTCTTGGTCTTCCACGTTCAGAAGTTTAATTATATGTTGCGACGTGCGTTTTTCACTGTGTCCTGCTTGGGGTTTGCCCAGCTTCTTAAGCCTGCAAACTGGGGAAGTTTTCGGCCATTATTCCAAGCCCTTGACCGCCCACCCCAGCTTCCCTTGCTCTGGGCCTCCTGTGAGGAGCCTCTGCCTCTCAGCGGCCCACACGGGCCCGAGGCTCCGCCCAGTTTCTTCCGCTCCGTTTCTGGTCTGTGGTTTGGACGGACGATTCTGTTCACTCCTCCGTCTCTTGGGGCACGGGCCCTTCCCTCTGTCCCCTGCTCTGCTCTCCAGCCGTCCGCCGGACTTCTGCTGTGGTTTCCGGAGCTTTTGGTTAGAAGTTCCCACCTAGTCCTCACACCTGTCCCTTGGTGACGCTTCCGCCCACTCGGCTCCCAGGGCACTCCCCGCGGCGTTTCACTGGGTCCGCCTTGAAACCCACGTTGGACGATTCTAGCACCTTCGTCAGCCTGGCGATGGCGTCTGTTGATGTTTGTGTTCAAGTTTCTGGCTGTCCCTTCGTCCCCTGGACACAGGGATTGGTTGGAAAGGGCCCGGGCGGCCCCGCTCGCCCTGGGGTCACAGGACAGCATGTCCCAGTGGGGAGGGCTCCGAGGCACCTCGGTGGAGGTGGCTGAGCCAGGGTGATGCGGCTGCTGCTTTGGAGCAGTTTAAAGAAACCCAGATTTCCTTTCTTGCCAGAAAGCCTGCAATCTTAGAGTCCAAGGCTTGGACTCAACCGGGGGGGGGGGGGGGGGGGGAAGCCTTGCTGGCCCCCCACAGCGAGGGAGGCCATGCCGGGCTGCCCTTCCGAGGGGCAGAGGGGAGCCACCACCCCAGCCACGCAGCCCAGCAGCCAGCCGTCGAGCCCGTGACCCTGCCTTACCCCGGCCTGAAACTCCGTTCCTGTCCACCTCCAAACAGCATAGGATATAGTGGGGTGCGCTCCCCGAGCCCTCGGACGTAAAGTGCTCCAATCCTGGGACCATAGAACTGGAAGGACAAGCCAGCATTACTCAGCCAGGACCTTTCAAGGACATGCGCACGCTGAGCGCTGAGGGCACCCCAAGCTGTGCACGCCTACCTGGCACCACCCTGGACACCCTGGCGTCACAAGGCCTTTGGGAGGGGGCAGGCTGGGCCCATGTCCCAGCTGTGCAGCAGCAGAGCCCCCCGCATGTCACATGGTCAGATTTGTAAAAGGACAGAGGTGGCACTAGACATCACTGAGGCTTTTTCTAGGTGTCAGCCCACGTTTTCACAATGAAGTTAACCAAACACCCTGAGCACCCCAGTGCCCGGCCTGCAGCACCTGCCCCCCCAAAACCAGCCATGTACATGTGGAGCCACTGAGCGCTGGGAATGCGCAGGCTGCAGCCGCCGCTTCAGTGGGGTCTTCAGGAGGAACCGCTTCCCCACCCCTCCTGAGAGGTGAATCCCACACTCCCGGCTCCACGAGAGGATTGGAGCTCCTGTCCTGGGGGCGCAGAGGGCCCACAAAGGGCCTGCATGAACTCCCCACCCAGGTTCCCCCAGCAGAGACTGCACCTGGTACCCCAGCTGCCCTCGGCCACCTGGGGCCTCGGCACCCTCCCTCCCATGGCCTCTACTGGCCCCGCCCCTCCCGCCCCACGTGGGTTGGGCGCCCGTGGAATTGCCATCCCAGCAGCTGCTGGTCCCCCTTCCATGAGCTCCCTTGGGCGGTGAGCTGCTCGTCACCGTGTCCAGGGCGGCTCCCTGGTGGCACAGTGACGGTGCTGCCTGCCCGGCCCTGAGGTGGCCCTCGGGGCACCCAGCCGTCTCCCCCCGGGGCGTGCACACCTTGTGCCCCACAATGGTCAGCAGGTCCACGCCCAGGTCCTCCACGTCCACGCGCCGCTTGCCCAGGGCCTGTGCGGCGTCCGTGTGCAGCAGGACGGCAGGCTGCCCCGAGGCCACCCGCTCCCGGTTCAGGGCCTTGACTCGCCGGCTGATCTCAGGGACGGGCTGTGGTGGGGACAGGAAGGAGCTGAGCAAGCCACCTGTGTGTGACGGAATCTGAGTGAAGGAGGTAAGGAGACCGACATGGGGACGGGCGCGAGCATCACAGAACCGAACACCAGAAGAGGCCAGGCCCCGGACGGGGATGCACAACAGAGCTGGTCCGGGCCTCCCCTCCGGGTTTTCATGAAGGAGAAGTGACTCACCATGACGATGCCAGTCTCATTATTGGCCAGCATGATGGTCACCAGGCAGGTGTCCGGGCGGACAGCCGCCAGGATGTCGTCCGCCTCTGCCTGCCCGCTCACCGTGGACACTGGGACGAAGGTGACCGCTGAGGGAGGAAGC